>JBAJMU010000009.1:2999863-3010947 GCA_037952995.1 Hyposoter didymator
TTTGACTTTTTTTTTTTTTTTTTAAACTCACTGCTGCACTTTCTCCCTTGCTCTGCAAGCTCTCGGTCCTCGAAGATCACGTAGCTTGCGGGAGGCAATGGGGAAAAAAAAACAACAACAAAACGAAAAAAAGATTCTCCTGCGTTTTCTGGCTCCAGAGGAAACTCAAGCTGGAAAACTCACTCCGTGGTTTTAAGTTTACCGGTAACGAGAAAACTTTTTTTTTTGTTCACATAATACATCCCGAAAGTTCTTGCTTCGGAGAATATCGCGATTGTCAACCGCGAATGTTTCCAGTTCTCGAGGACACACGCCTATAGATTATTTCTCTTTCCCGAACGAGTCGAATCGAGTTTCTCGAAAATATCGATGCTAATTGCAAGGTCGCGAACTTTCAATCGCGTTTTTAAAATAATAAAATATGAAATTTACGATTCCCTGCTTGAATATCCTTTTTTGCAAGGACGAAATAGTTTATATTGCATTACTCGTATGTCAGGATATCCATGATCTTTGGCGTCGAATTTAAATCGAGTCTGCGAGAGGAGGAGATGAGGCTCGAAGTATATCGCGACGAGGCTCATGTGTACGTGCTCGGAGTCTCGTTTCTCATCGCGTTTCGCTTGGTCGTTGTCGTCGTGGCATCATCGGGCGTCGTGGCAAACTCCCGGCCTCAGCATCCCACCGCACGTTTCTTTATTCTTTCTTCCTTATTCCCCGTTCGACTATACGCCCCTGCTAGTCATACACATGCACACGCTTTCGCCTCATCTCGGTTTCGTTCTCCCCCGCGAGGGATGAAAAGATTTGGCTCGGTCTGTACCTCAACCCATTCTCCGTGTATAAAAACTACGTACGTATACGCAAGCGCATGCATGTTAATACACACGTTAAAAATCTCGAGGGTTGTTTGAGAATGCCGCTACGAGATATTCACGGGAGCAAAATGTGAGAGAAAAAAAAAGAGAGAAAACTCGTTTATATGTGTGTCTGTGTGTGTGTGTGCCGCGGGAGAGAATACAAAAAGGTGGGGAGGATTGGAGAAGGGTACTGGAAAGCCTCCCCCGCGTGCAACAGCAGGCCAGGAGGGTGAGTCAAGAGTATAAGTGCAGCGAAAGAACCGCGCGCGCGGCAGGTGCGAGAGATATGCACGCAGAGAAAGAAAGCGAAAGAGAGAGACAGAGAAAAATAGAAAAACGGGGTATAGAGAGAGCGAATGAGAGAACGAGCGAGATATAAAGATGGAGTTTGGCTTGCTGATGCTGATGCTGCTCCGAGCACATCCGAGCAGTCTCCCTTTTTTCTCTCGCTCCCTCTCTCCCACCCCCCAACATCCCTTCATCTCGGTTTCTCCAGTATCCAAGATAAAACGAGAGAAAGAGCGAGACCGAGAGTTTCCTATGGTTTAATTGGGCGCGAAATCATTTCCGATGCAATGCGCGGATGCAGCCGTCGAGTAATCACCGTAAAAGCGTGTTCAAAAGAACTTCCCCTCTCCACAACCCCGCCGCTCATACACACCCACACATTTACTTGTGAATCACTTTTTCCTCCTTTACACCAATGTACACGCTCACTGGCCTTATGTATACGTACATTTTCATGCATTTATATAAATATATACATTATTGAAATGTACCAGCAAAACGATGAACCCTGTACTGGGGTCAAAAAGACCCATCTACGAGCCATGAATTGCGTTGAATCTTTTACCAACACAGAATATTTATCGTTGACAATTTTCCTTGGTTTTTCCACTCGTTTTCCATGCCACCCCCAATTTTTTTTTTTACCCATACGTTTTTGCTTTGCTGGGAAGAAATATTCTTCGTGCACTCGCGATTTTTTCCAGTCCATTATGACGCTTCCTGTAATTTGCAAAATGCGGCCTCGTTTTTTCTTCCTTTTTTTCTCGTTTCCATGGACAACGATCTTCTTACCTCTTTTCTCTGTTACAACCCTCGTAATTGTTGCACACTGTGGTTGATCCTGAATCAAAGATTACACTTTTTGCAATGAGAAATTCTCCCCTTCGATTGGGAAGAACAGGGGGTGGCAAACCAGAGAGGACGAAGGGATCGAACAATTCTTGTTTCTCTTGTTGTTTCGAACGAAGAGACGCGATACTTGAAAACTCCCTCAGTCGCAGTCATATGCTTCGTTTGACTCTCTGTGTACGAACACAGCAGCCAGAGGGAGAGAAAGCAGCTCTCGATGTTGTACATGGGACAATGACTTTTCTCGTAGGATGATTTACTCCAGACAATGACGTCCAGAATTGCCTCTTCGCGTTTCCTGGTCGAACAGCATCGAGAGAGAAGCACAGAGAGTGGAAAGGCTCGACTCTGCTCGTGCATTGAATCGTCACTCGATAATTATCGAGTCCAACGACCCATTCGATAATCTTGAGCCAAATTACTCTCGCTACGCCATGTTCGAGGTCGGATTTCGAGCACGCTCTCTCAACCCTATACAATACACTCGGAGATCCCGTTACAGCAAAGAGTTTAAAAGTTCGTAAAGCGAATAGACGTATTTTGAGGGCGAAACAGAATTTTCAATAAATCGATTAAAATCGATAATTGCATGCAAATTTAAAAAAAAGAGACAAAGTCCTCTCGATTATTATTATTATTCTCGTGCACACTCGTGAGAACGAATAACGATGAAAAAGTTAAAGAGACAAGCGTATTAAAGGTTGTGAATCGAGCTCTTATCGTAATGGAATCTCGCCGAAGGCTCCGCGTGTTAACGCTCGCTGATCTCAATGTATACAGGCTCGATCGGTAAAACGTATACGTTAGAGAAACGCGCAAGGGAGCAGGCTCTTGCTTCGCTTCTATGGGCAAAAGACAAAGCCTCTAGCCCCGGTTGATGTTGATACCAGTGACGGTGAATATCCACCGTGCAACTTTGCCAAAGAGCCTCGTTCAGGCTCTATTATGCATTCAACGTATATACCTATCGCCGGACGGTTTTACCTGCACATGTGCGTCGCGCTGCTCTACCGTGCACTTTAAGCCTCGCTTCCTCTCTCCCTTTACAATATTATTAGAGAATTTCATCTATTCCCAACTCCCTCGTAGCTTTCGCAATAATAACACGCTGGAAAAAAGCTAATAAAAAAAACGTCGCCTCCTTTTTTTGCTCGTTAAATATAATAATCTCTGAAGAATCTCGTTGCATTCGAATGCAACGACAATCCAGAAACCCTTGAATAATTTCCTCAATCACTGAAATTTTCCGACCACGAATTTCAATGTAACGTTCAACGGAACGTTTCGATTTTAAAATCGAGCCGATTCAATCATTTTTGACATCACGGTCTTCGACGTTTCATTTTTTTTTCAATTTGTCTACAAAAGTCAATTTCTTCTCTCGAATTTTGGATTCTCCATCCAATAATTTTTGATTATCGTCATTGCAATTATTCTTTCGCTCCGCGATTCTTCAATTTTTCATTTTTTCCACAAAAAGTCAATGTGTTAATCGCATTTTTCGAATTTTGGGATTTTCTATCTAATTACTTTCGCTAATCGTCATTGCGTTCATTGTTTCGCTTCACGAGTCTTCGATTTTTAATTTTTTTCAATTTTTTCACAAAAAGTCAATGACGCATTCGCGTTTATTCTCAAATTTTGGGATTTTCCATCCCATTAATTGCTTTCGAAATAGTTATCTGATAATATACCGTAATCGGTCGGATTAGCCATGGACAGTGTTGGCGTTATTCGTAGCATGGAATTAATACTAAATCGATATATATTTCAAACGAATGACTATTAATGTGTACACGCAGAGACATGCTCAAGACAAAATTGGGCGAAACGGCGTGACGTGGTAGAAACTGCATGTTAACGAGGGATACTCTACTTTGAGGAAATATACGAGCAGCCAGTGCATTATGCATACATGTGTGTATTCGTGTGTGTGTGTCTGTATAATGCACCAGAGATTGCACAAATCCTGGCCTCACGTTGCATGTCTCCTCTCACGTTACTCGAGACTATCCTCTTCCCTGGCCTGATGCTGCAGGTCCGCCCCAATCCCGCGATGATCTTTGGTGCTTCGTTCCCACTAATTAAACTCGACTCTAACAGCGCATTCAGAGTTACGAGAGCACGGGAGAGTGTGAACCCCTGAAAACTGCGAGTAGACGTTTCTCTGCTGGTTCTCGAGAGTTTTGAATCTTTGCCTCGCACCTTCATAACAAATCCTATGGCAAAAAGATATTCGCACACGTAGAATCGATATGGAACTGATTATTTGTGAAAATGCTATTTTACACGTCGATCTTCGTCGCTCGAAGGAGCTTTTTTTGCTCCGAATCACTTGGTGGATTATAACGCGGGTTTTTAAAGTTCGGGCATGAAAATCCGGGTGTGACGAGCGCACAGGACAAACGACCAATCAATATGTTCCATGACTCTTCTCTCTCTGTTGCACTTTGCAGTTTTTTTTTCTCTTATTCGCTCCCAACGAGATGCAATGACTCTTCTTCACTGCCAGTTCGTTGGACTATCGAATTTTCAAACTGCGACTATTCTTGCTTTTACTGTATCTACCGAAACTACGTATAACGTTATTGCATGGACACCGCGCAACTATCGTCATTTCCATATGCATCTGCAACAGTTCTACGGATAACAGAGATTCCGCCATTTAGTCTGCACGGGCGTGGTATCAACCCTCTCTCTCTCTCTCTCTCTCCACTCCTCTTTCTATTTTGCTCGCCTATCGAAGTTTCGTGATTCGCTGCGGGTTAACAGACAACGAAACGCGATGCAAACCCAATCGATTACGTATATCTATTTGTGTAGAAATATATCTCTACGTGGATAGCGAAATCCAAACTGCCGTAACAGCGATCATAATCGTTGTACGCGAAGTGTAAATTTCTCTGCATACTCCGCCAGCTCGTGTTGCCCTAATAGGAGGGTGAAATTTTTATTCCCCAAAATCGGAAAGATCTCAGCATGTCAAAAAGATTATCTTGGCAGATTTCGATGAATAAAAATACTTTATGGACTTTTTCTTCGCGCCCGATGACGGCGTCGTGATCAAAAGATTTTTCATTGATTTTTCAATTTGGCAAATCGAGGGAGAAAATTTCTTAAGCTCATAATTCATCGATTTGGAATTTGCGGATTAAATTTCACTCGCGGCTGCTTGGGCTTACTGTATTGAGAAAAAAAATGTATTCGATCTTGGTCCTGAACATAAAAATGCCTGGGGGAGGGATCTCTGCTCAGATGATGAGGACCAAGTGGATGTAAATGTCTATGTGGATGCCTCGCGTCAATAATAATCCGACAGTCCATCCGCAGACTCGTTCAACGTGCTTCATTGAATTCGTGTGGATATATTTGCCGGCGAAACCCGATTCCTCCGGACAAACTAGTCGAGCCTTGCTGCTGAGACGAATATTTCACCGGCAGGCGAAACCAGTTCGTCCTCGTATCAGGCTCTGCCGATAACGCACACACATAAAAATGCGTGTAAAAAATATTGCACCGAGTTTCAGGAGAGCGTATAAAAAATGGGGAAAATTTCATTTCCCCCGTAGCGATTGGTTGCTCGTATTCGGGGCGATGCATTCATGCATGCACCTATCGAGGGGATCGATTTCGCAAAATAAAAGTCCATTCGTCAGCTCGTACGAAACGTTTTTTTTTATTATTTATTTATTATCTGAATATGTAGAAAATATATAAAGATATATAAAGAACGAGGGACCTTGATCCTTGGCGCGGAACGGTCCTGGGCTGAATCGCTAATGAGCCATAATTCATCAACCCCCATGAACGCTCATATATTTCTATTCGCGATAAAAAAAAATACGTAACAAGCTTTCGGCGTATCTGTGAGGGGAAAAAAAAATCATTTTCTTTTTATTCGTGTTGCTCGGGACAGCAAAAAACTGGCGAGTCCGGTGCTCCATTTTTTCCTCCTTTTTTCTCGATCGCTCGATCATTCGAAACGCCACTGAACCGCGAAAACCTCAAAGAAATAGTAACTTCAAAAGAAATTGAAAAAAAAACAGCATTTCACGCTTGAGCTTTGAGCTCTTCGCATAAAAATACTCACGTGCATTTTTTCAACTTACCAAGCTTTTATAAAAAGTGCCCAGTCGCTTTTCAAGAGCTTTTTAATGGCCCCGGTGCAGTTGATTGTTGGCAAATATTCGCGATGAACGTCATAACTCATGAGGTTGGAGAAAAAATCATTTTATCAATTGTTTTAATAGCTTGAAACTGAAACATTGCTCATCCAGTAATTGAGGATTCCTGTCTCTTTTAACTGGTGCAATTTGGTGCTTTTATTCACGTCCCTCGTGCCTGTGTCTCGTTTTCTCATCTCATTATTTATCACGTGGAAAATCATTATCCGGGCTTGCCGTCAGTACTTTCTCATTTACGGAATGATCGAGGAGTATTGCCAAATTATCTTCGGCACATATGCGACTCTTTGTTGCATTATAATCGCCCGAATGACTAGCATTACGCGATGAAAATCATTTTCGTGTCTATATGTGTCTCTGTACGTATGTATTTTCATAGAATACACTATGTAATGAAGGCTTAATCAAGAGAGCATAATTAACAATGGGCACACGTAAATCGAGCCTTGTACACGACGTGACCGAGATTCTAGGCGCTCGTATGGCGGAAACGGCCTCCAGGATGCACTGAAGGGCGCATAACGAGCCTTCCCACTGCGATTAATTATGGACTTACGTCCATGTATATTTTAGAGGTCAATTTATGTGTCGGTAATGCACGTACGAGAAGTATAGATAGAGAACGATTTCGGCGTTCGGTACAGTCCACTTTTGCAGCCGAATTGCATTTATGGCGGTTTAGTTGTGAACAACCCCGCGGAGTTCATTCGCTCAGCTAATTCCGTTCGGTCCATTTGCTTCCTCATAGAAAAAGCTACGAGACTGCTAGAATTGTTGGAATTGCTAAAAAAATACAAATTTTATGCCATCCTGAGATTTTCAAAAAAAGAGTGTCGACGCTCTAACTTCGGCACATTTAAAAAATTTTTACTAATTTTTTGTTATTGAGTATCCTAATAGAAAGGTTGGTATTGAATTTAGGAAATTTCGGTTGAACGGTTTGAATTTTATGATTTTTCGAATTTTTAAAAAATCGGAGTTTTTCGAAAAATCGTCTAACCGCTCTAATTTTTGCAAATTTTCTAACATATTGTGTACAAGTCCGTAGTTCCTCTTTACTTTCAGAAAAATTGTCGAAATTATATAATTTAAATGCAAATACATTAAACGCTGCAAATTCGAAATTTGCAAATTGCTTCCACAAGATGCTGTAGATGCACGATGCTCAAAGCTTCCTCTATATGTGAAAGCTAAAATGAAAAATATAGTTCATCGTAGAGGAAGCTGTAAGCATCTTGCGAAGGAGCAATGTTTGCAAATTCCAATTTGCAGCGTTTTTATTCTATTTTTATTGCTCAATGTAAATTGTTTGGTCAATCTATTTTATCAGATCCAGGAGAACGTTAATGGTCTTGTATTTATTGGGAAAGAGTGTCGGATGAGCGATCAGCAATGCTCACAGACACGTATAGAGCTCTTGCCTTGTTTTCGGGGTCAAATAAACTGCCGAGGATAACCCAGCGATGACCTCAACTCGTCTGTTTAACGTTATCTCTCTCCTTCTCTTTGTTCCCGTACACTATGCGCTATAACGGTGTGACGCTGATGCTGTTGTTTGTACCGCAACGCATCGTCGAACGCGTCCAGTTCGATCGACCTCGATTTCTCGATTCCGCCAGGCCGGAGTTAAGTCCACTTGCAGGACTAGTACATCCCGCGCGCCTAACTCATGGTCCACCCTCGACGCCACACACTCGTCGAATGGACGCTTGTTCTGACGAGTGTTCTGCTAATGCTGTATACCGTGGTAATCCCTTGGAATCGCTGCCAGGGTGTCGCGAAAATCGATCCGGAACCTTATGGAATAGAAAGCTGACGAAATGCTGGACGGAAAAGTTTCTGTTCACTTTTTCCTACGTCATTCGATAGATCAGTGCTTGTGATAGCGAATGAGAAGCGTCATCGATATCCTGGAGCGCGCCACGGGGAATCGGATTCACTGGGGCGTGGCGCGCCCCTTCGCTCCTTCAATAAACAATAAATATCTCGTTAATTATGCAGCGTAGAAAAAAATGCCCCATCAACGTTCTCTCTGCGTCGTAAATGCCAAACCTAACCGGCGATTCATTCAACTGCCTCGTGCGAATCCAAAGGACTGTGTTAAATCGTGCTGAAGGCGACTTAGAGCCTCACCATACCTTCAGTATCGCGATTACGATCGATTTGCAACTCAACCATGCGCAAAGTTAACCCTAGCAATTGCGCTACCGAATCGTGTAAACTCGTCTTTGGGAGCCAACGTTCCATGACCCTCTTCAATCCCCCATACCCTGATGAGATAGAGCTTTTTGCATGAAAGACACCGTTTGGCTTATCCAAATATCCGCACGGAAATATCTTTCCAATTTTTGTATTTTTTCTAATTTTCTTACCATCATTTTTGGGAAACTTGCTCGTGCGGTATAAATTATTTTATGATAAATGTTTAAATAAAAATTAGACGCAGAATAACAATGCACGGGCCTTCACAATAGTTCAGCATCGGAAGTGGTGAACGTTAAGGGTTGTAGAAAGAGGAACAGAGAGAGAGAGAGAGAGAGGCAAAGGGCACAATGGACGAACTCGAGCTTACCAAATTATCGTTGCACACTGGAATGGTTCTCTCCTGCTCCCAGGTAGTCGTGTACATCCTTGTTACTCGGCTAGTTGGTCGGTAGTAATTTGTCTTCCGTGAACCGATCATCCCTCATGACTTCGATAATTGCAACTCACCTAGATTCAGACTCGCCTCCATATATTCCTATGGCTGGATATATATCTTTATGTAGAAAGAGCCAGAGAGAGAGAGAGGGCGGGAGGGAGGGATTGAGAGAAATTGGAAACGTTGTTTATGCGAACAGTGTTCTCACTTGCGAGGCCACCCTCCACTTTGGTCCATTCGTGCCGTTAATAGCGTTGCCACATCGTTGATTGATCATTTGTAATTGAATACAGAGACTCGATTGGTACAGGGACGTTGATCAAATAGATGACGAGTATATAGAGCAAGAAGCATTCAGCGAACGATAGCAAGAGAAAGGGAGACGAATAGATTGACCGATAGATTGATAGATAATTTATTCACAATTAACTGTAACAGAACGAGCATGAGACGAAATACTATGCGACCAAACGAGGTCACGGCAATGCCATATATTCGCAATGAAACAAATGACACGAGAATCAATTAAGCATCCTGCAATAATCCCCAAGAATTTTCAGTTTTGGAGAAAAATTTCCTAGACTCTCGGATCACGAAATCAAAATAATCAGAATTTGATCAAATTTGTTGATAACATTCTTTGGCATCAAGTACAGAAACACACATTTTTTCCAAACTTTTTGCCACATGGTTATCGAAGAATTGAGGCTTAAACCGAACTTTTTATGCACACGAGATGTACCTGTATATATGTAAACTCTATGTTTATCCACGTAAACATGACTGTTCAATTACTCAAGTACTACGTGGTGGAAAAATCTCAAAAAAATTGTATTGTCATTTATATTATTAAAGAATACATTTACCAAATTTCAGTAAATTCTTATCTCCTTGAAATTGTTCATGTTTTTAACATGGTTGAGCATGGCAGCGTATCGTCGTGATCCAACCTCCTTAAAAGTTCTAACGAGACAAACGAGCTTATTTCAGTAGTTGTGTAAAAAATTTCACTGTCAACTGCTGCATTCCCAAGGGACGTGGGAAAGAGGCTGATTTGGACATTGGGGTTATGGATCGAATTATAGTCTTTTGTCTTTCAACGATATGAATACGCGCGAGGCTGAAAAGCATCAGGGCTTATGGGCCGGTAATGTAAAAGCCGAGACGGAATAACGAGCAGGACACCAGAGAGCGAGAGAGGAAAAAAGAGAGACCGAAGGAATTTGTCACAAAGGAATCGCCTCCTTTGAACCGCCATTCAATTACAATTCCGCTAATTAAAAATGGATAACGAAGATAACGATGGAAAGAAAGGTAAAAAATCTCGCTGTCGATTGCAACTCCAGAGGAAAACAAAAACAATTGAATTTAAAGGACAAATACACGTTTCGTTGTTTTCGTGATAAAAGTAATTCATTTTTATAATGAACAAAATATCAATTCAACAAGAAGAAAACACACACACAAAACAAAAAATTGCCACGTACTTGAATACTTACGCTCGAAGAATAAGCCTCGATTTTATATTCGCAGCCAATCCACGTCAAAATGCCTATGTACATTTTCACATAGATGTACACTACGATGTATTGAGTTGCCTAGCGACAAGTAAAGTGCCGTTGAAAGCCTAGTTAATTCAAGGTGTCGCTGAAAGATACGAAAAGCCCTGTTGGGCTTCCCGTTCCTCTTTTCCGACTTTCCCTCTGCATAACCCTCCACGAGCTTTTCACCCTCCGCACTCGAACTTTAGATATTTCTCGACTTTTTCCTATATTTTGCAAGGATCCTCGTTCACGTTTTTTTTTCTTCTCTCTTTTCCTCGTGCCCTCTTATCGTTAGTTTTTTTTGCTCTGATAATCACCCAATAATTAAGTGCCTCGTTGTATGGGAAAAAAACGTAATTTCAATCTTTGAAATTGTGTCCAAATTAAAATTGCATGTTTTCATGTTGCGGCACATTCCTCGATTCTTATTTCCTTCGAAATACGCAGAGATAAGTGCATTCCATGGAAACTTCAAGTGGATTTGATATATACAGATATTTAACTGCTCGACATAAATTGGCCTGAAGTTTTCTAATCAGAGGGGCCTTAATACTGATGTATAGATATACATCGATGTATACAACAGTTCTAGGCATAGTTGGGATGTGCTCTAGTTAGCTCGTTAACTATTAATTACTTTTACGTGGTTATAACGAACTTGGAGATTATAATTGAGGCAAATGTCTATCGTGAACTACGAGAGGGAGAGAGAGAGAGA
>JBAJMU010000009.1:3010953-3104438 GCA_037952995.1 Hyposoter didymator
GGGGGGGGGGAAGCTGATATAGGAAAGGGCGAACAAGGGAGAGCATGAGAGAGGGGTCGTTTCTCGACACACTTTGGCAGTGAAACTTAAAGGTCGCATGTACAGTCAAAAGGGCTTATTTTCTTGATGCAACAAAACGAGGATTCCTCCAAGCCGGGGAGCGACTTGATAAACCTCCCAAGGGAATGCGCAAAGTCTTCCCGCCATTTTGGGCTCATGGCAAATTTCAGACTGTCCTCGGGGATAGGCTCCAGCCTATAACTTCCGGTCTCACTTCTTCTCTCTCTTTCCTGCTCCTGTTCCCTTGTCCGCTTTCTTTCTTTCCCTCCCCATTTTCTCGCTTTATAGTCTTGCTCTTCGAAAACCTCGGAATGTTTACGCCCTCGTTTCGAACATCTTGCAAAGATTGTCTGCAACAGCGAAATGGGGGATGACGCGGAAGCCTGGGCGGGATAAGGAAAGAAAACGCAGGGGCTTAGACCGTAAATCGCTGCCAGAGCAAATTCCCCAAAGTCTCTCGCACTCTCTTTCCCTTTCTACCACTTGCTTTTGGCTCCGTTTCCACCGGAAGTCATCGATAAAGCCGAATTATTTGATGCTCTCTGGTAGCCACAGGAATGAAAGTTAACCGGAAACGAGCTATTAAGTCGAACGAATTTGCCGTTTCCGGTCCGTCTCGTTCCCTCGGGCTGTTGGATTTTTTCTCATTTCTTGTCTCGCTTTCTTCCCCCCTTCTGCTTTCTCCTCTTTTTATCGAGCCACACGACCGAATGATCTTGAGGCCTGATTAACGCGCGCTCAAGAACTTGTCTCTTCGGGCAAATCCTGCCGCTGCGACGAACGTGAGGCAAGAATTACTCGTGCGTAGGAGACAAAAGTCTTTACAAACAATCGCGCCGGAAAAGTTTTGCTTCGCACACAAAAAGCCAGAAAATTTTTTGACAAGGTGACGTTGACGTTTCGCTCACGTGCGTTTGCACCATAATACGATTCCTTCTGGATTTTCCTCGGACGGATAAATCCGAGCTTCGGGAAACAGGAAAGAAAGAGAAATTGCGGGAACAAGTCAAAGTAAACTGCTTCTCCCCCTTTTTTTCTTTCATCCGTCTCTCACCCTCTTTCGCATCAACTCTCGTCGCCTCTTTTTTTTTCTTCAACTTCCAGAGGACTCCGTCGCAGGAAAAGTTTCGGGTAAACTCCGATTAACCCGAATGGATTTTTATTTCGTTCCCGCGCGAACTGTGGTCGCCTCAACGACCAAGTTGTGACTTTATTCCGCTTTCCCTCCTTTCTTTCCCTCTCGCGTTGTCTTATTCTTCATCGTCGGTTGTGCTTTTTGTCGCTCGAGAAGTCAGTACTCTCGGAAATAAACTTGCGCTATTTTCAAACTCTTTTCTGTGCTGCTTCGTTCGTCCGACGGCTTTCGGATTCCCATACATCGCGACCTTCCGTCTCATTATTTTCAGAAATACATCGCGATTTAATTTTTTTTTCAATTCTCAACGTTTCCATGATTTTTTCTCGGGTCGTCGATTCTCAAGGTTCGCGGACGACGCGAATAAAATTCCATCCGCAGCAGCTCGCGGCTCGCGTAAAACTGAATTATATTTCGCCCGAGGAAATTTTTCAATCCCCGTTGATAATTCCCGCGACACTCATCGTGCGACGTGCGGTAAATTTTCTCTCACCCTTCCCGATCGGCAAAAAGCAAATTGGGATTTAACATCGTTGCCTTTCCCACACATGACATCCGCACCAATGCTACCGGAAAATGTTTAGACACGAAGGAGCAGGAAGTGTGTGGAAGAGAAGCAGGTAAATGTTCTCCACGCGGCGAGGGTTGCGAACGGTAAGTGCCGACGCGCAAATTCCTTGAGTATTACGATCCCATTTACGTCTCGATGAGAAACCAAGAGAGAGAGAGAGAGAGATAGAGAGAGGATTTCACGATATTACGAATCCCTTGCCATGAAACGAGAGACACATGGCCACAGGAAAAGCACCGACACGATCGCAGGAACGGTGGGAGAGAGAAAGAGGAGAAAGCAGACGTGCCAGGGAACGGGGATTCTGGGAAAAAGCGAACAAGTTGAGGAGAGAGACACGAAGGGGCACAGGAACACGAGCGAAATCGATCATGAACGATAATATAGGATCTTGGTGTACTATTCTGATGGTCGTGCAAGAGAGAAGAGTTCTCTGGAATTGTCAGAGCCATCGAGAGCCAGACACTTCAATAGCTCCAGGGATTAACCCATGAGGGAAAATGCATTCCTTCTTCCTCTGCCTCGCTCTCCCTTTTCTCAACTCTTCCTCTTCTACTGGCTCGGGCACACACGCAAACCTACACGCACACAATTTTCTATATATTTATACATAATCTAGTGAAGGGAGGAAAACTGATGTATACGTAAGTTGGTGTCGTGCTCATTTTCTCCATTTTGCGATTCGATTTCCTTCGATATTGCTTCGGTCTCGGTCTGATCTCCTATCCACTCAATATTTACGTCTACACGCGTCTTCGTGTATATTTTGGTATTGAAAATACGGCAGAGTCATTGGCCGCGGGAAGGAGAAAATTTAGATATGGTGAACACAGAGAGAAAAATACGTAAAGCAATGACTTTTTTATTCGTCGTTTGGGTCGAGGCCAATGGCTGCTGCGACTTTCCTTATTTTCTCATTCCCGATCTCCTTCTTTCTCTTTCTCTCCCTCTCAATCGAACTTGCCGATACATATGCATATGCTACGCGAAGCAGAAGCGCAGACACTGAAAACATAACCGTCACGCCAATTTTGTACTCGCTCTTCTCTTATCGCTTTCTTTCTCTCTTTCTCATTGCTCGTTGGCTCTGCTGTCTTTCCCGAGAAACTGTTTTGTCTCTTGTGCACAGCCTGTGCAGCATCAGCATCCGGCGTAGCTTTTGTCAATGTTCACGACCACGAGAGATAATAGAAGCCTCTGCTCTCCCACGCAAGCTTCGACACTCCACCGCCATTTTTAGCGAGTGTAGAATTTCACGAGTGCATTCGTTCTCTATCGCGGTTTCACGATGTTCACAAAGTGTTCAACGTTGTTGAGACGAAAAAACACACACAAAACAACAGAAAAATCGTAACGGATTTTGCTGCTGCGGTTCGGTAGATCGCGAAATTTTACGAGCCGATAAAAATCCTTGGCCATTTTTTTCCTTGCTGCTGTTTCACCAATGGGAAATAATTCCTGATGCAACTCTCAATGCCACAAATGCATGTCGAACTACCCTCTATACACACAACAGACTCCTCCCATCTCTCCAATTCTCTCCTTACCTACCATCTTTATCTCGAGCTATTAAAATAATTGCGGGGATATTTTATCGCGACTCGTTATCACGTCCGTTAATCTCAAGGCTTTTTAGTACCTCCGGATTCCCGAGGAAAGTACTGGAACGTGGAACACTGCCTTAAGTAGAAAATTTATCGCGTATAGAGCCAACACGAGGGTAGGGGAGCATCTACATGAGCGTTAGAGTTTTAAAAAATCAATGATTTTTCCTCGAGCACAGTTGTCAGAAAGTTGGAGCATCGTAAAATGAAAAACTGAGTGAAAAGTGAGCAGAATTTTAGCTGAATATTAACCCTTCGAGTGCACACTGGGTCGCATTGACCCGAACAATTTTCTGTTACCAATTGATTGGCATTTAATGGCAACGAATTTTTTGTCATATAATTTTTTTTTTTATCGAAAAATGAATTTAAGCCCATAAAATATGGACAATTACGACAACGAACGTCTTTTCTAAAAAATAAAACAAAAAGTGCATATTAACCAGAATACAACGATTCTAAAAACGCCTTGGGTCAGATTGACCCAGTGTGCACTTGTACGAAATGAATAACGCCGATTTTCATAGAAAATTGAAGTACCGAATCGATTTTTATTTTTTATTTTTATTTTTTCACTTTTGTTGATTACGCAAAAGAATAAAAAATATCTTGGCATTTATGAGTGGATTATTAAATTTATGTGCTTGACAATTGTCATGTTTCGTGCGCGCACAAAGTGCATGTAATATTTCAGTCGAATGCCTTGCAATGGTTTCCAGCGAAGCGTCAAATCACAGTGACATAAAAAATGAATAACGAGCACGAGAAAAGTGGAAAGAAAATTTGGATTTGGTTTTATTTTACAAGAAATGTAAATGCCAAGTAATCGTAGCAGGATTAACGCCGGAGCTAACGCTCTCAGCGGTCTGGCATAATCCCCTGGCGGATTTCCTCGTTAACCAAAAGCAGCAACAATACTGCTCCACCTATTATTCCCACCCCTTTGAGATGCTGAGGTTTAAGGGTTGAGGGAAAACACGCTGCTGCGATGGCGACAGAGAAAGGGTTTTATGACAATAGAGTGCGTGAGATTCGGCGCAGCTGTTAAGGGTGTCCGCGACTTTGGTAATCACATTCGATCGATTATTCATTTCAACAAAATCGATTGCAAAGTCGATGAAAATTCATTCATCCCTCGAAATTCATCAGATGAAAAACCTTGACGTGCTCATTAACATTTCCGGCGACTAAATATTCGTCCAAACCTTTTCAACACTTTTCGGGACACCCCGTGTGTGTATTTGAAAGCCATTAATGCAAATACAAGGAACAGGACGTAACTAGCACAATTTAACACGTAAACTCACGGGCCTCTCAACTCTTTGTTCCTTGCCCGTGTAAATGTATATACACGTCCACAGCTACATGTGCATATTATATAAAGGTTCATTATATATGGTGAAGCAATTGCAGTCGTGTGATCCCAAGTCGGGCGGCGCACACGGATGGCCGATTCGGTTGCTGACGTTAAAAGCGAGATTCCCTGTAATTGAGCGGCAGCAACGGCGCGAGAGAGACTCGCAAACCGAAAGCGATGGAGAAGAGAGAGAGAGAGAGAGGGAGAGAGAGAGGGATGCTGCATAAATACAGGGAACTTTCGTGCGGCTACATTTACACGTGACCGAGATATATATTTAGATTCATAAAGACATATAGGTAGATGTACCTGTACAGAATCCGTGACGAGAGGGAAGCCACCTCGTCTCAGCCTCACTGGGCTGCACTACTGCGCGTAATATGAGACTTTTCCCACCCCTTTATATCCCTCGCAACCGAAATCTCCAAATTGTACCGATATAGAGACACATTCGAGGGTGACTACCAAATATCCAGGTCAACGTAATTGTTGCACGGGCTCGTCCGAGTACAACGAACCAGAAAGCTTCGTCTTGAATTATCGCGAGAGTAGAAACTCTCGTATTTCATTATTGTTTAGAAAAAACGAACAACGATACTCGCGCGGTGTGGGGAAAAATTTACATTTTCCAATCAACTATTTTGGCAAAATTGCATTTTATCAATAAAATCATTGCAAATTCTCGTTGATTATTTTCTCGACGCTTCTATCGCGACAGTGGAAAAAAAAATTGTTGGGTTCGTTCGACTAAACGTTTTTTTTGAAAAATCACCAAAATTTTGTCATTCCAGCGAGAATATTCTAAAAAGTCTCTTTGAAAAGCAACTTTTTGTCATTCGAACCGTAAATTTTGCTGATACTTCCGTTAGAAATGAAAAATATTGTCAAAGCTACGAAAATTTTGAAATGTTGGAAAAATATTAAGTTTATCGTGTTGAACAAAATGTCGACGTTTTTTGACAAAATTTAATGTAATTTTCAGTGGAATCCTCATTGCCATTGCGTTTATTTGCCATCGTACGAAGCAGCAATCGATTCAGTTTGAAAAATGAAATTTAGTGACTTCCGGAACACCCGGTGTACGTGGACACAGGCAGAGGTTATGTCCCAGTAATATAGCGTGCATTGAGAAAATCCTGGTACACATGTGCGCCAACTAAACGCCTGAATGGTCGTGTATATTAGGCGAGAGAGGAGAGACGATGCGGTTAGTACCTTGGCGAGATAGAGGTCGGCGCGGTCTGCGTTAATGCGTGGAGGATCCTCGTGGTACCGTGTATGTGTACCGAGAAGGAAATAGCGAGGGCAGGGAGGGCAGGAGACAAGAGGCAGGGGATGAAATGTGGGAACCGCGTGTCTGTGTGAGTAGAGACGGAGTTGCGAAAAGCGAGAGAGAGAGAGATAGCGACAGAGACAGCAAGGGGTTGATATTCTGGGATGGGTGGATACAGCCCATCTGCATACACGCGTAGCCCGATGGAAAATCGTGTGCGGCAGCTTCGCTGCGTGACGATCTTCCCCATGAAAATATACGGAGTGTCGTCAAAGTCATCGACTTAAAAACCGAAATTTCGTGACTGAAAAGATCATTTTCTTGGATACACGTTCGACTAAACTTTTTTTGAAAAGTGACGAAAATTTGGTCATTGCATTGCAGAAATATTCTAGAAAGTCTCTGCGCAAAGCAAATTTTCGTCATTTCAATCGTAAATTTTGCTAACAGTTCCGTTAGAAATCCGAAATGTCAAAATTACGAGAATTTCAAATTATCCAAAAATATTTATCGCGTTGAACAGAATATCGACGTTTTTGGACAAAATTTCATTTGCAGTGGATAAATTTTCAAATACAGGCGAGTGTCGAGGATTTCGCGAGTCGAAATGAACGAGATCTTTCGTTCGATGGCTAGGAGATCGGAAGAATTGAGAAATTTCAATAAAACGAAAGAACATGGCGAAAAAGTTTCCATCGCTTCAAAATATTTGGGAATATCGACACGCGAGAAAGAAAATTGTTAAAAAGCAGACAACAAAGTCTCATTTTGCCACTCGGACGTGGCTGCGCTCGCACACAAACAATTTAGAATAAACCGGAGCTGCAGGTTCAAATTCGTCGATCCATTTCCCGATTCGTCCATTTTCAATCGATTGTTTTACCATCGCACACGTTGAAGGACGTTTGTTCTGTTTGCATGTTTGCCTTTATATATAGACACGTAGATTGGTGTGTGTGCAAGGATTTATGGAGAGTAGATCGTACATGGGTGTAAAGCTCCAAGAGGCAGAGAGAGAGAGAGAGAGAGAGAGAGAGAGAGAGAGCGTAGTAGACACAGCTCGGTTTGAGCACATAGGAAAAGCTCTTGCTGCATAAATGCGTTGGTCCCATATGGGCGAATACTCGAGTGGTTCGCGTATAGAGGAAACTCCCAATGCAAGCTTTATATATGTATGTGTGTATGAAAATCGAGAGATGGAACGAGGAGGGAGAGAGAGAGAGAAAGAAGGAGAACGAGAGGGACGAGGGAAAACGTGGATTCACGTACTTTCCATGGTTTAGCTGCGGTTCGCTTATCCCCATATCTGCCTCGGAGCTTATACGAAAAAAGAATTCGCATAATATCGGTCAGATTATGGTTGACCAAAGTTTTCTTCAGCACTCTCTAAAAAAAAAAAAGAAAAAAAAACGAAAAAAGAAAAAAAAATGCATGTATATCGTTGCACTCTTGTGCCATAATTCTCAAAACTTTCTCGACTCCCTCCGCAACTTTGCACTTGAATAAATACAACCCGGTTATCATCCGCGAAAGAATTTTTTACTCACTTTTTCTTTTGACTCCATTTCCCTACGGACTTTATCATCCCCAAGTTCTCGAACGTGTTTCCGAACATTTGTTTATTTCCATCGCGTATGGAGCACGAATGAAAAAAAGATCGATGGCATTTTTTCGTTTTTTTCTCCTCTCGAAGCAAGGAAAAATTCCGCGACCTACACTCGCCATATTTTTATAAGTGGCTAAATTTATCGTTACCACGACAACATTCTCAGGGAGGGCAATTTATTTTCATACCGTGGTTAACGCTCCTCGCGGGCCAACGCGAACGATTCTACGAGGAAACGAATTGTCTGTCTGTGACACTCGAGCTGTGCGTCTATCCATTCCCATATTCTCGTACACGCTCCTTCACAACCAAAGTCCAGATCTACCACAAAATACTTTCCCATCAAATATACAGATACCTCGCTCTCTCTCTCTTTATATGGAGAACACACCAAGTCATCGTAGACTCTCGCCATCGAACCTTTCCCTCCTCCTGGAATAAAAAGAGCGACAGAGAGAAAAAGATGGAAATTGCGAGGTATAGATAGTGCGAGCGAACTTTGTCGCTTTACTCTCTCCTCTCTCTCTCTCTCTCTCTCTTCGATCTTTTTCCCTCCCTTGCAGACATGCCTCTCATGCAGTTCTACGATGCCAGCCCGCCATGGTTATCAACCTCCCTGCCGTTCATGCATAATGCACCAACCACCGATTCTTGTTCCACGTCCTCTTTTCTTCTCTGTCCCTTGCTTCTCCATCTGGTGATATTTATTATGGGTTTTATATGTGCAACAAATATATGTGGAGCGATATAAATCTCTAGACTTCGAATGATAACGCGTTTCGGTAAATAATCCGTACATTTATTTTTATGCTAATCGAAACGACGTCGTGCAGTCAATTAAAAAAAAGGCTTTTCCTCTTTTTGTCATAGAGACAGACGACAGGAAGAAAATCTTTGCTGAATAATTGTTACGAGTTTATCTTCATGATGGTTGTTGCGAGAGAGAAATGGAGCGCAACGAGGCAATGAAGGGAATGAAAGGGTCTGAGAATGGAAATCGGCGAAAGGATAAATCGAATTTTAAGTCGAGGAATCTTTCTTATAGGGAAAAGTGATGTTTGGGCCACTATACATCGATGTGCAGCTATACACGATCAGCATATACTCTCTGTTGTATAGTCTCTCGCAGTAACGAAGTTTCTTGCTCGAAAACTCAGCATCATCCCTTATTTTCTTCCCAAACGTTCCTTACCTCGTATTTGCTGCTCTTGTGGTGGATTTCGCTGCTAAAAAATTCTGCAACGTCAGCTCTGGAACCCCGATCGCAAATTTATTCAGCATAAAGCTTCTGATTCCTTGGGGAAAAAAATTTGGAGCGAAAAAATGTTAAGAAAAGGAGTATCTTCGAAATCGAGAGATTTTTGACGCAGTCCTTTTTTTCTGTTTCGAAAAACATCGTTTGAGTTCGCAAATTAATTTTTTAATAAAATCCAACTTTTTCGATCCCATGGCCACGGTTTGACTTTGTCAAGTGTTGAGTTTTACCGGATTTTGGTGAACCGCCTAGCAATTGATTCGATTAAATAATTAATCGTTGTTGATCGGTTTTCGACAGTCTCTCGAGACGCCGAGATTTTCCAAATTATATATTCATCCTCTACTTATTACTGGAGAATCAATATTTCGTACTGTTCGTCGTTAGGCCAAGACAGAAAAAAAATGATGAATTTTTTTTTTTTATTGAAATTAAAAAAAAAACTAGAGAGTTCCACGGGCTTTTTCTCAGTGTTCATCTTTCATGGCGTGCTTTGATGCCCGGAAACGTAATTTATTAACGGCAGAATAAGCTCCGACGCCGCACGAAACGGCGCACATTCTTCTCTGCCTCTTTATCTCTTTTTTTTTTATATCATCGTTTTGTATACCATGTTTTTTTCTTTCATTATTTTGGTTCGTGCAGTATAATTCAAGGGATGAAGACTTATTAGAAACGGAAGCAGCAGGAGAAGCTCCTGAGATTATTGCGTTACAGAGATTTTTTGTCCGCTCATTCTTCTCGTTTTTTTTCTACGTCCTCCACAATTTCTCGTTATTTTCTTACCGGAAAGATCCTCTCGAAAGAATAGCGAAACAAAGATATATTAACAGGTTTATATTTGCTTGATCAAATGAATTTCCTACTCCCATTTTTTCTCTCACTTTCCTCTCGAAAAGCTCTTTCTTTTCTCTCTCGTGCTCACGCGTTTTTATCGAATAAGATGTTAACGAAAATCGACGCCACTCCTCGTGGTTACCGCAAAATAGAGCTGAGGTTAACGTCGTTAATGAAGAAATGCTGCTGCTCTCAGCTTCTACCACTGACTACGAAAAAGCTTGTGTTCCGAGGTCGCATGGACCATGGACGTGCTGATGAAAAATTTCGTCCAAATTTAATTCTTTTCTTTTTTTTAATGTTTTCTTTTTTTTATATTAATAATCATTGAACGATCATCTTGGAGTTCGAGGAATTTCGAAAGGAATCTGGACACGATGTTCCTTCGAAAAAATCATGAAAAATTAGTCACACGACGTAATGGTTTTTCTGTTTTTCGTTGATTCGATTTTGCAGGCCGAGGTGTGGTTGTGGACAGCCAAGGGCCAGTGTTGACATCGCAGCCGCGGTCGAGCGTGGAATTTTCGAACGATACGGGAGCAATGATTCATTGTTCGGCAAAAGGAAGTCCGAGTCCGCGCGTCGATTGGCTAATGGGGGATGGTTCGCCGGTCCATCCGATATCAAACATACGAGAGATGCTTGCCAACGGGTCAATGTACTTTTTGCCATTCGGCGGTGAGAGCTACCGGGGTGACGTTCACGCCGCAGTTTACAGATGTCAGGCATCCAACAGCGTCGGACGGGTGCTCGGCCGAGAAATAACAGTACGAGCTGGTAAGTCGAAAAAACAAATTAACTAGAAAAAAAAATTCAACACTCGTCAATCATCAAAAATCCATTGAAAACAAAAAAAAACAGACGAAGGCGATAAAATTTTTTTTAACAATGATTAATCATTGAATTGCTCCCTAAACTTTTAAATAAAATTTGAATTATTTCACGGATCCGGATCGATGATAAAAATAAATATAAATAAATGAAATATTGAAGCGAAAATAATTCGCGTAAATACTCGAATGAATATTCGTAATGGATGCTGAAAGAATAAAGTGGAAGATTCTCTCGCGCCAACTGCCTTCACCGCAGATCCTCTTGCTGCTGCTGCCCGTCTGCCTCAACCCTTAGCCACGAAGATGAATGGTCACGTTTTACTCTTTGCTCCTTTCGCGAGACATTCAGGCAGCTACAGAACATTTATATACATTTACAAGTATATATGTATAAAAAAGTATATGAATGTTATAAAAAGTATATATATACATGTATATGTGTAGTTCTCGTCGACGGACTGCCAAGATCAAGATTTCGCGGTTTTCGCGTCGCGCCAACCGCTTCACCACCGAGCCAACTCTCAAAGCTTCTCTCTCTCCCTCTCTCTTTCCTTTTTCTCACTCTTGGCAACTTTTCGTCTCTTTTCAGCCCTCCCGCCTCCCTCTCTCGCCCGTACATTTTCCACTCCGTCGCGCCTCTCTCCCAGGCCGTAAGCGTGGGGAAAGAGAAGGCTCGAAACAGTGAGCGAGGCAGGGCGCGATGGGGAGAGGGGGGCTAATGCGCCACGATTCTTTCCCCTTTGACTGCTCGCGATAACGTGCCAGGAATCACTTATCGCATTTACGCGCCCGAGTAGACGACGTATTTATCGGCTGGCCACACACGAGCTAGCTATCATCCCAACTGCTTTTTTTTATCTATTCCCTATTGTTGCTTTTTTCTTGTTCTTTCTTTTGTTCGCCTTTTCTTTCGGGTCCGTAATGATTTCGATTTTTATCTGCCAGACCGAAAAATAAAAAAACTCAAGGACGGTGCAGTTTTTGTTGGTTTTTTTTTGCATTAATTACGATTTAACTCTGAAAAAGTTTGATTCGTCGTAATTTTCCTTGACCCATTTCTGCACACGAATCAACAATCTTCGGGCTTAGGAAAAAATTTTATTCGTGTCGTTAGAAAATTAATAAAATTTAAGGTTTTAGAAATTAATTATATTTTTCTTTCGGGAGTTTTGTGGGTTCAGCAACGACTTGTCTCTGTTTCAGTCGTTCGTCAAAAGTACGACGTCGTCGTGAAGGATGCTTACGTAAGAGTAGGGAACACGGGTGTTCTCAGGTGTGAAATCCCACCGAACGTTAAAAAACACGTGAGGGTAACTTCGTGGGTTCAAGATTCAACGTTCAACATATTCCCAGCTCCCGAAAGTGGTGAGTGCACGAATTTCATTTGTTCAAAAGATTCTCGAGTGCATTTCAGCAGGAAAAAGTTGAAAAAACTATGGACGAATGAAAATTTACACGAAAAATGTCCCAGCGTCGATTTTCATCGCTTGACTTTTGAAAACTTTTGGTAAATCTAGTCAATATCGATTTTCGAGCTTTTGTTTTGCAATTATCTTCGTCAGCAATGAATTTCGCTACTCTCTGCGCTCTATCTGTTTACATTTATTAACCATGGAACGCTGCAAGGCAACGAGAACGTACGAGCTACGGAATAAACCACACACGTAGATATCTCGGGCATTTACCGCAGCCAGAACGCGAGCAGAAGCAACTCCAGTCATTTACATAATTCGAGGGAAAGAGGAGCCGGAGAAAGAGAGACATAAATGCACATAGCGATAGATATAGAGACGGAGATAGAGTGCTCGGCTCTGCACACAAGGCTACACTGATTTACATAGTTCCAAGCGAGGATAATACCTGCTGCCACATAATCTGTCCAACCCTTACACTATATTGTCTCCTCCACGTATACACACGTACATTAGCCTTATATGTAGTTATGGGAAATCGTGTTATTATTATGGAGACTCGTCCTTTCGATATCCATGCATAATGAATGGATTGAAAATTGCATTAAAATTACAAATAAATGCAAAAAAAAAATTTGTCCACATATTTCGCCCTTTTTTCTGCTGCCAAACGCGAAATTTTCAAAATATATATATTTTTTAAACTTCCAATTCGAGTTTAAATGAATCGAACGATTTTCTGAAAAAAATGTCGTTTTGTTCGTCAGCGAAGAATTAATTTCCGAAACGAATTAAAATTCCATCGAGACAGTCGACAGCCTGGAAATGTCGATTAATTCACTTTTCCCAACGTAAATGCTAACTCGGCGGTCGATGGAATTCCACTCTGATAATTTTTGCATTTTGCAACTTTGAATCGGGATATTATTTCATTTATTGTGTCAATTGTTGGCCAAATGAATAATTGAGTTTTATGGGGAATAAGAAACAGGAAAGGAAAAAGTGGATGAAATAGAAAAACGTGAGATTCTGATATCGGGAGGAATAAGAGCGATAAATATTATGTCACCCGAGGTTGAACGTTTAATTTATCTTCACGCTCACGTGCGATGCGTTACGGTACGAAGGACAGGAGGAAAGTGAGAGAAACAGAGAAAATGAATAGAAGATGCGAGAGTACGAGAACGTACACTGTAATTTGTTACCGAAGTTCGTAATTTTAATTACGTCTGCCGCATGAATAAATGCAGGAACGCTAGCGGAAATGTCGCTCTCCCTCTCTCTCTCTCTGTTTCTCTCGGGAGCGAGGCAAGTTTGTAATTTAGCCTGATGGCTATTCGCCGAATGGGCGAGCTGATGATGCTATTGGACGAGGAATTTCGTCGGGAAACTAATTGTCGGATAGCCAATGGGATAAAGCTTCGAGGACAAATGCGATTGACAATCGATCATTATTTATTCGACAGTCATACGGTCCCATTCATTTCCGAATTTGATCAAAGAGCCATTTGCACATTTGTCATTTTTTTCATAATCTTATTCGTTTATTGACAAGAAAATCGATCGATCAATGTGTCAAGACAAATATATTTTTCGACATTAATGAATTTCATATTAATTAAAGAATAAAATAATTGAAAACAAATATTCATCATTTTGTGAAAAATTAGCATTTTTCGAATTTATAAAAATTTCATTAAAATCTTGGAAAAAGTATTCAATTTGGAGTTACGGAGAATGACAATTAGCTAAACTATTAGAGGATCGTAACGAATGTCATTAATTTTTGTCACCTTGTACCACAAAAGCGAGGATGAAGGGTCGTCTTGGCATTTCTCTGGAAAGTGGTAGTAAAAGAGCCAAGTGAAGAGGTAAAATGAAACGTGAAGTAGAAGGTTTACTAAGAGAGGCGAAGAAAGAGCGAGCGAGTAATAAAATCGAGAGTGCGAGAGAAATGAGAAAAGTCCAGAAGTGTACGGAGCAAAAGAGTTCAGGAGCGAGAGAGAGAAAGAAGAAGAAATAAAAGTTTCACGAAGGTATGGTGGAAAGTTGTACGAGCCAGATGTAGCTCGGCAATGCCCACTGACGTTTATTCGAGTCGTCCGAAAGGGTTTGCAGCTTGGTGAGCGCGCGTGAAAAAAGCCGAGAGAAAACTTGAAACAACTAAAACGGTAAACCTCCGGATATAAATACAGAAAAATATAAAACGATAAATAGACAAACAAAAAACAACTCCAACCTTCCCGAGTTAAGTATTTTTCAAAATCCATAAGTGCACTTACAATTCTTTTATCACTTTCTTCCACACCTCCCATTATTATTGTTTCACAGTCTCACAAACTTCTCCACCATATTTTTCCCAAAGGTCGAAAAGAATAAGCCAATTATTCTTGATAATTAACTCCTCAAAATAATTGGACAGACCAGCCGAAAAAAAACGTCAGTCAATCAATGAAATTTCGACCTGGATAAATTCTCAAATAATCAACAAATTATTCCAATTCCTACAGAGTGAAAATACTAAAAAAAAAAATAACGTGTTTTGCACGTTCGAGGAAAAAAAAATCGAACGAAGGCTCGATGTGTTTTCTCGTTAATGATTTATCGACAACTGTAAATTAAACGCGCAGTGCTCGGTATATCCGAATGAGTGTGTCTCTCAAAAGCACCGGGAGCTTTGTTTATTATTCAAAATGTGTTGAAAAGATCGGAAATGTGTACCTTTGTACTAACTTGCATAGGTGTATGCACACTGAATGCATATAAATTTAAAAAGTACATGTATATCGAAAAACGTGCTTCGGAGAAGCATTTCTGCTAATAAGAGTAATGGGAGCTTTGGCTCATCGGTTAAATTACGAGATGTATATCGAGATGATTTACCTTCTGGATGCCAACGATATACGTCCGATATGTTCATATATACAATATATATAGCACATTGCAATTCGATGCACCAAAACAACGCCATTGAGGCTGCTGGTGGGCGGATCGTTCGTTGATGTATCTCAGATCTGTACATGACAGATGTCCATTCATCGAAACGCATATGGATGTCTGGCTATTTGTGTGAACAATTCCATACACTCGGTGTCCCAAAAATATCGAGAAAAAATTATACAGAGTCTGAAAAATAATTGACTCCTCAAACTCTTCATGAAAAATTAAAAAAAAAAAAAAACAATTTACAATTTCAGCAAAATCTGAATGAAGCCCCAAAAAAATTTCGGAGATCGAGACATTACGAAGATTTTTTTTGGCACTGTTTTGGAATGAACGAGAAAGTCGTGGGGCACGAGGATTTCGAGATTTTTGTAATTCTCGATCGAGCCTCGCATTTGGGCAATTGGGGAGATCAAGAGGATTTTTTGGTTGGACGATTTTGGGACACCCTGCTCGTGTTTCATCCACATTTTTTTCATGTCTCGTTCGTTCGTTTGCCTTATTTTTTTCAACTTTCATGATGCACTGAAAATCTCGTGATTTCGATTCACGTTCCATTTGAATTTCTCTCAATATGATCGATAATACGAGGGCTAATTGCGATGGAAGAAAAAGGCTTTTTGTCTCAATGGACAGGGGTTGATGGTCGAAGGGGTTGAAGTGGAGAAAAGCCTCGAGGGTATTGCACTCGAAATGTACATTGATCGCGGCCCGCGATGTACATCGAAACATACACGAAACAAAAAAAATCGAAATAATATAAAGCCCATGAAGCGAACCCCGAAATAGCATCGCGAATGCGGAATAAAAACGCGAGGAGGGAATTCCCAAAGAGCCAGAATTTCTATAGAGTACTCCGGAAAATGGTGTTTTCGACACTCCATTTTTTTCTCCACTCGAGACTTTTTGTTCCTGTTGCTTTTTTTTCCTTCATCAGCGATATATGTTACGATCACGTGCAAATGTGAAGGCGGAAATGGACAATCGATCGGAGAGTTATTCAGTTTCGCGCAAATAAATTATTGTCCCTGGGTCATTTAATTTGTTTATTTATTCCAATAATTTTCTGACTTCGTATCGTGTCCAAAACCATTTATTCGCTTTCTATTTATTAGATAATTCGAAACCACATGAATTTGTCAAACTAATTGATTAAATCGTTGTCGTTAAATTAATTAAAATACGATAATTAGGGAAAATTCTAATGCAATTTTCTGGTCATCAGCGAGAACGTCGACCCTCGAGCTGCTGTAACGCTCGTTCGTATTTTTTTCCTACTCTGTTTCTATAATATAATAATGTATATGTTGCCACTAATAAATATATGGATCTATATATTTTTGCATAAACACGAAATGAAATATGAGAAAACATGTTCGAGCTCCATGGCTCAAGGGAACTTTTAATGGAAATTGCCTAAAGCGTTATAACGTGATGATTCTGATGGCGGAGAACATTATTCTCACGTGGCTCTGTGTGTGTGTGTGTGTGTGTGTGTTTTTCTACGATGTTATATAATATTGCACTTTGTTTTGGACATTCCATCAGCGGAATTTATATTTTGAACTTGTCCGTCCGAGTGTATTTTGCGGAAACATATAGAGCCGGAAAATTCGTTCCGCGAAACTCTCGTTTCCATTTATTTGATGAAAGCATGAAACAGCATTGCAATTGGAAGGCGCATAACGATGATAATTGTAATCAGAGCGATTAATCCCTTCGGGCTTGAAAACGTCAAAAACGAGTGAGCACCGAGAGCACGATAAAAACAAAAAAAAACAACGCTCCATTTCGTAACATCAACAAAGTGCAACTTTTATTCACCAAGGGTAAAAATTCTAATGGATTTCGTAGTGACAAGCAATTTTTTTTCATCACTCTCGTAAGCAATTAATTTGACGATGTGAATTTTGCAAGCGAATTTAAATGCTCGGATGAATAAATAAAATTGCGAGGACCGTGGGCTCTCGTTTTTTTTTTCTTTCAATTACGACGCATGTCCATAATGCTTAAATAAATTTTACTCCAATTATTATCTCATTTATTTAATCGAACCGATAACAAAAATATTCGTTGAAATTGAAACGTTGAAAATCGTGGATTCCGCATAAAGAGAACTTTTCAGTTTTATTACATTCAACGATAATGGAATTTGTTTTAATCTGTAAAATAACGATTCCAATGCAAAAATCAGTCTTTCCTTTATTCTCCTTATTTTTCCATTTCTTTTACCTCCAGCCTCTATTTTCCTGTTCCGTTTGTGTTCCATTGTCTTGTTTTTTCTGCTCCGAGCCCTGGTTTCTATAAAACTCGAGGCTATTGCGTGTCCGGATCTGAAAAAAAATGCTCACACTAACGTCGAGGAGCTGCTAACAACGGTGGGATTTTCCATTAGGAAAATTTACATATTGATGGAGTTTCTCCGAGGCTCGGGTACGAATTCGAAAATGTAATTCCCTAAGTCGAAATGCGGAGCTTGGTCATTAAAACGAGGAAGAAAAAACGTGAAAAAAAATGTTTGACCTTAAAAAAAAATATAAAAATCGCCTGGGGCGTTGATGTTTTGACGTATTCTCGCTCACCGGGGATTACACATGCCAGTATTCCGTAGTATTCCCTTTATCAATTTTTCTTTCCTGAGGATATTCAGTCTTTTTGAAAATTCCGAATATCTCCGTCGATATTTTTTTTCCTATGTTTAAACAATTTTATTTTTTTACGTCCACGTTTGATATACGATTTGTTTTTCCAACTTTTTCAGATGGAAAATATCACATGTTGCCCACCGGTGAACTTCTCATATTTGCTGTTAATCCCGATGACAAACATCACGGCTACAGATGTCGTACCGTCGATCACGTGACCGGGGCACCGGTCGAAAGTTCGACCCTCGCCAGGCTCATCGTCACCGGTGAGTTTTTCCTCTTTTATGTTTGTTCATTTTTTTCTATCTTCGTCACTATACTCAGAATTTAATGTCAGCGAAAAAAATCAATTCTACGCAGTGGATTTTTTTTTTAATTGTTAAACGCGAGTGCAAATTTCAAGAAAAAAAAAAAAAAACAAAAAACGAAATAAAAAGCTCCAATGCAATTGGAACGAAAGAGTGTATCTGCGATCGTCGATTTTTGCGGATAATCGAAATGTAATCATGAGAAAAGTATCGCGACTCGATCTCCAGGACGTGGAACGTGTTTGTGTGGCGAAAAATAGTCTCTTATTCGAGCAGTACGAAAAAAAAGTACCAACCGCATTGAGACTGTTCGGAGGTCGAAACTTTCCAAGTTTTTCGACTTCCGGTTATTTCGGAAAGTCCGTACGGAAATCGATACGTGCGGAAGTGCAAAATATCCGGTCGATCGAAAGAAACGAACGTGACCCTTTTTCCTATGAGAAGAAAATTGCAAACAAACGCCAAAGAAATTCCAAAATATATTTTATTGACTTGGAGCAATAAATTTAATGAAAATCTCGTTGATCGTGTGTTGCTCGATGCGACGACGATCAATTTCGTTCTCGGTCGTTTCTCGTCTCTCTCTGGACCAACTCCGGGTCGTCTGACAGTGGGGGATGGTGAACATTTACGCGAGAACGAGAAGCAGGGATGATTCGTTATGACTAATTGCATGTTGTGCCGCGAGTCCAGATCCACGGACACAGCCACACACAGTCACAGTCACACTTATGGCTCGGGCCCAGATAGATAATGAAAAAAAATGATAAGCCAGAAAGAGAGAAACACTCGCTGCGGACGTTTAATTGCGTTGATTAAAGTCGCGCGAGATTTTTTCATTATTCATTGTTTTTTTTCGGCTGCGATAAAAATAGAGCAAAGCGAAGAGGGTGTGAAGAAACAACAACACGACCATTCGTTCTGTCCGGCGTGTTAAAAGCTCGTGTACCTCCGCCCGGGACATAATGCTCCGGCCATATTGCTGCGAGGGTGACGGGTCGTCCGTCACATCCGGTCCAAGCCCTTCGCGTTTGCCGCGCCTCCCCAACGCAACGATATCGCAAAAGTTGCGTAACACCCTATAAATATTAGCCGCGCGTATTTTAACGGGGAAGGGAACGAGGAGCCAAAGAAAAAAAAACAAACGAAAAAGAAAAAACAGATTTTTCTTTTTTTTCCTTCGTTTAAAATGTTACGCGATGCTTTACGAGTGTGCGATTCTGAGGATCATCCTCGAACCAGTATCGATGAAGGATTCCTTGAATAATACACATCAGGACCGAGGGAAGACGGAGCAGGGCAAGGAACAATAGAAAAACAACGCGAGAGAGGGAGGCATGTCGAGAATCAATTTGAGTAAATTGTTTCCGTATACCGGAATCTTGTTCGTTTTGTTTTCCCAGCCATCGGAGAATTGTCGGTAGAAAGAAAAAATAACAAGCGCAGGAGAATCAGATGCGAAAGAAAATGAAAAAAAGCCCTCGAGCGAATCTCAGACTCGATACGCAGATCGTTTTCAATGACATCGCCACTCCAGGGAAATGTCTATACGCGTATGAATAAAAAGTACTATTGTAAAATAATCAGGCAAGCAGGGAACAAAAAAATTCTAGGGGTGGAACGACCCAAAGAATAAACAAGACACTGATGCCTCCCGAAGTTTCTCCTGCCGCATCCCTCCGCCTTTCCAAGCACAGCAGAGGACCCTTTCGTGCTCATTTTCGAGACCAGCTTCCGGCACGCGTGTGTGCCTTCTCTCTCATTATTCCCATCTCGTGTAATCCGGCCCGTGTAACTCAATCCGTGTCTTGGCTACGTATAAACTTACATCGCACACGATGATGGCGATGATCAAATCTAATTTTTTGTTTTCACTTTTTCTTACATACAAATTGGTTTGCGAGCTCAAGTTTATTCAAAAAAGTTGTTACAAATTTGCTAAAGAACAACATACTCTAAATTCAAGATTTTCCGAGGTAATCTGTATTTTTTATATAATAAACAAAATTTCGGAAAAATTTTACGACTTGAGAGGCTCCACCATTTAGAAATCGGAATATTTAATGTTGACAATTGGAACTTTTAACACGCGCTCTTATGAGAAACTACTGGAAATTGTGATTTTTATAAATAAATATCTCGACTTCTACATGGTGAAGCCTCTTAAAATCGCTCGAGCTATTAGATGTCACTCTTCTTTTTGTATGGTGCAAATTAATCGATAGAAAATTTAGCATACAACGTTTTTAAATGATTCCAAAAAATGACAAAATTTTTTCGATCTTTGTCATTTTTTTTCATACTTTCTACAAAAGTTTATTTCAACGATTTTAATTAGTCCAGGGTGGTCGTGACCATTCATGGAAATTTAAAAAAGCACAAAATTGTTAATCATTTTTTGTTATTTTCTCAAAATATTTTGCACAGCTTCGTGCGAAGGATCGATCGATAAGGAAAACTGTAATAATTTCAAATTTATTTTGGTCCTGCGTGAAATTCGGATTTTTTGTTTCAAAATTAAAATTAATTTATCGAGAAACTCAAGCCATGAATTCCCCTGTTTTACGTAACTCGGGCAACATCTTAACTCGATTTTTATTGCAACTTCGATATAGAATTCCGCGAGACAGGAAACGAGTCCCTGCCCATCGAGTTCCATCGCAATATCGCCGTTTCTCTTCATATCTTGGAAATCTAAAATAAATATATTGCATACATCGATATATACGGATCGCGATGTTAATAAAAAAAAAAAACGCTGATCTGCCTTAAGACGATGGTAAAGATATTTCCTGACATACGGGTCAGTGGGTTCGATTCCTGGTTCATTCTCAAAAATAAAATCTCTCAACTAGAGTGAGTCGGTACGCAGTTATGAAAGAAACGAAAGACAGTATCACGTATTTGGTGTAGTACATAGTTTTCTATATATTTATACGATGTGTGTATAGAAATATATAAATATAGGTGAGAAGAGCCTCGGGAAAAGCGACTATGGGAGTTTTTCTTTGCCCTCTCGTTCTTTTATACCCTTTTTCTCTTTTTCCCATTGGATGGTGAGATGAAGCGCGCGTGGCCACCGGCGTTTCGTGAAAACCCGATATATTACTCTTTCCACTCAATTTCCCTCGTGGAAAGTGGTGGATAGAGCTGGGACTACTAGGGGCACTATCTCGATCCGACTGGAACCCATTCGCGGATCTTTTTCACTGTTTTTTTTTTTTTATTCCTTTTTTCCACCTCCGTTGCCCCCCCTGACATAGAGAATTCTTTTTAACCTCCATTTTCTTGCACGGCGAGGAAAACATACGCCATATAAATTTATTGTGATCGTTACGTAATATCATGAGCTTTTCTGTGTGAAAAAAAAATTTCTTCTCTCCTCGTCTGGCTGTGTTTTCTGTTTGGTGAAAATAAATTTACTCCTTCGCTGGTTTCGAGGGGCTCTCATTGTTTCGTATCGCCACCTCCGAGATCGATAATCTCCTGAAACTTACACATTGCAAATTTCAACCTCGAACCCTTACCTCCATTTTCAGCCACTTTCTCAGTCTCTCTCTTTCTCTCATTCTCGCGACAAAAGCCAATGAGCCTCAAAACCCTCGCTTCGCCTAAAATAGCTCGACGATTTCGCGGACGGAGTCAACGAACTCGATTTATTTTCATGTTATCGCGTCGCGTAATCAGGCCACTTTTGTGTCGCATTCGACGAGCCGTATTGCATAATTACTCAGGACCATCGATCGAAAAAATATAAAAAATACTAAAAATTATTATTGTTTGTTTTTTTTTTTTCGTATAATAAATATAATTTTGAATTCATTATTCACATCGAAGCGCGAAAGAGATTCGTCCATTTCGTTACCGGGCCTTCCGTTTAAAATTGACTCTCAATTTTGTGCGAGCACGAAATTCGATTTCTTGCTTCGAGAGTGTCCTCGAACGTCGAAGTTAACTTCCTGTTTCTAATCCTTCCGGTTAGTCCTCCGAACCTCTTCCTGTTTCTTCTCTCCTTTCTTCTGCTGCTTGACTGTGATTCTTAAGGGCAGTTGAATCGACATATATTTTCTGGTCATGCTGTGAATCTGTTATCGATTCTCTCTTCCCCTTTTTACTCTCTCATTCGTGGCAGCTTTCAACGGAACGTGAGAAATTCGATTTCGCTCTCGAAGCAGAGCGACGTACCGTCTCTTGTAGTCTAGCAAACCATCACTTCGTTTTTAGATATGTTCCTGAAAAAAAGACAGAGTTTTACTGCGATGCTTTGCCGACGTGGCAGAGTCCTTTTCCACTCGTCCCCTTCCTCGCTCTTGCCTCCGTACTCCTTCGAGAACGCCGCATGATCTTTTCTCGGACAGCCACGTCCTCAAATCCTACGACCACTTATTTTTTATACATGAGTACATTTTTTATGAGCGGTCAGTTAAAAATGCAGCGACTCTGTAACTTTTGAAAATGCGGCAATTCGAATCCAGCAGCGGGTTTGCAGATTTTCATCAAATTTTTTCTCTCCTCCATTTCGCAAAGTCCGGAATGTGTCTGAGAAATAAAAAAAACGTGGAAAACGTGCAAATAATTTACTGATTGGAAGAAACTTGTGGGGCCGATCGACGTCGAGGAAAATTTCAAACCGTGGGAGTCAAGTTTTTCCACACGAATTTTCGTCTCTCCTTTTTTTGAAAAATTGATGAAAAACTGTGGACGATTAAAATTATGCGAAAGCCTGCAGAATCGTGCGCAGGAAAGTCTTTGTCTCAGAGACTCATCCGCGTTGGGAACAAGTTACAGCCGAAGGATTTTCCTCAGGCGCTCGTCCTTGGAAGCAGGCAATACCGTGCCACTTCTGGCCATCACTTCAACTCGTTTTTCCCTCGACTCTCTTTCTTCTCGCGTTTCAACTCTTTCCATTCCATTGTCCACGTACGTAAGTGTGGGTTTGTAGGTTCAATGCCACGCACACGTGTCTGCAGACACGTTCGCCTCTTTTTTTTAACAATTCGTTTCATTCCGAAGAGACTTACCGGCGAAAAGAGCGCGATAATAATTTTCGCGGACGTAGAAAATTGGTTTCTCCTACGATTTTTCAAACGATCTTTTTTTATCGTCATGTTTTTTTTAGCACTCGAGAAATTTTTGTTCCAAATACGTTCACGTAAAATTATTACGTGCTAATCAATATTATCTTTTTATTCCTGGATACGAAATGAATTTTCAGAGTTTCACGAGATCGTGACACAATTTTTTTTAAATTCCGAGCTGCCGATAGATTTTCGAAAAGTCATTTGCAGCTTTTCCATTCACGACAGCTAATCAACGCGAACGTGCCCGCCATTATTTTTCTAATCGTTCGTTCTCGCTGCAAATGAAGTTACGGGAAGTGATGAAAAAGTGCAATATCGCAAAGTATTTATCCCCTCGGATAGCAATCAATCTCTTTTATATTTTTTATGAAAGAAAAAATGGAGCATTTTTTTTAAATTTGTTTTTCATGATTTAACTTTTTTGTTGTTGTTTTATTGAAAGAAAACGAGCTGCGCGAGATATCCGCTGCTTATGGCGTCGTCCCGCCGTCATCCCCTTTAAATATCCGGTGCGGAAGGCTCGATCTATATTCTTTCACTTCCCTCGTGTAAGTAATTACCCGGTGGAGACTGCAATGGAGGCCTAAACGAACCCTGCTCCTCTTTTCTCTCTCCCGCACCTCTTTCCTCCTCGTCTCGGTCTCTCTTTCACGTTTTCTTCGTCGCGCCTCATACCCCAGGGTATTGAGGCTCTCGTGACGCCGGTTTTATACTGCGACTCGATGGAAAACGGAAACGCCGCTTCCAGCAAACATACTTCTCACCTTTTTTAGTTTCATCCCCTCCGTCGGTCCTCCCTCTCTCCACAAGCCTCTGAGGAAACCGTTTCACTCTCTATATACTCAACAACCAACACACGAAATCTCTTGCTTTTTATTTTCCCATTCGATAATATACTTTTTCACTATATCGTCGATTTTTCCTGATTTTAATTTCACTAATGGTATCGCATCCAACTCCTCACTGGTCACCATAATACTCACATTTTTCATTGAGTATTGGAATTTTTTATTCCATATCGGATTTTTCTACAATAAATTGATCTTTCACATTTTTTTTTCCATTCCCGGCGTTTTAATACACGGATTAAATATTATCTGCGCGCGTATATAAAAGTTTGGACATTTTCCGAGAAAAAGCTTAATCGACATTTATGATGCGGAGAGGGAAATTTTGATAAATTTAATTAATCGTCGTGATTGCTCAGTTATTCAAAATACCGAAATTTTCTGCCTACGAAATTTCAATCGGAAAAAGCGTACGTTGAGCTATTTTTATCAAATTCGTTTATCGCGCAAATTTATTCGGTCGGAAGATCGATAAACGTCCAATCGACGACGTTTAACGGAAAATTGATTCGACTATGCAACGCTCCGAGCGAATGAGATACAAGACACGAAGGAAACGCAGGAGCGATAGTTTATTCAGCGAAAAATAAATACAAAGTGGCTCGCGACGAGCAGAAAAAGTTTTATCGATATTGGGAAATATCGCAGAAAGTAGGTCACACACGATCACTCTTCTACGTCAAACACCCGCAGGTGATAAGCTTAGCAAGCCAAGAAGCAAATGTCAGGCTACACGACCACGTCGAAACAGAAGCTAAAGAGCTCGAAGAAAATCAAGCGAAAGATCAGTATTCATCGCGTCTCTGGGCAAGAGGCACTATGACGTGAGGAAAAATCGCTTTTCGACATCTCGCCAGGAAAAAAAAAAAACCAAATTAACTTTTCCGCTCTCGAAACCGCCGGTTCCCACTTTCTCATTCATCGAAAATTCCATCGGTGATACGTGAGACGCCATATAAAAATTGAGCCAACAATCTGAAAGGGACAGAGTCAGCGAAAAAGAAAGAAAAAACAGAAATCTCAAAAAAAACGGAAACTGCGAAAGTGACACGTCGATGAGCAATCGGCAGAAAGTTTAAAAAACTTCGTAAATAAAATTTTATATTCATCATAGATTTCGTAACATTACAATGAGAAAATTTATAGTTTGACGCCTCGTAGTAAGCACGCGAAAAATATTGACCACGTATTCTGGAAAATTCGTCAATACTGAAAAGATTGGTCGTTCGAAATATCAATAAATAAATAAAATCGTGTAAATATTGAATGTGAAAAGGAAAGGAATAATTCAAATGAGAAATGAACGAATGTGCGAAGAGAAATTGCAAATTTTTTAAAGCTCGATCGTGAATTCATTGACGAATAAAAACTTTTTCGAATATATCGAAGTCTGTGACATTTCGTTTGGTCGTATCCACACATGGTCATTGAATGCACGTACGCGTCTTTTGTGTTGATGCAGTCGGGGATAAATTTGTTGCTGGTTCAATTTTCGGTTCGACGATTTCTCACCGTCAAAAATCAGAAAAGAACGAACCAACGAGCTTTTATTAATGTATATATGTATGAAAATACGTCAACGTGTGTAGTCGTGGAGGGTGGCCAGGCGAATGGTAATCCATTGGCGTCCGACCGTTCGTTGGAGCGTGTACCAGTACCTCGGTGAAAAATGTTTAAAGTTTCAAGCAGCATGGAATATATATAGAAGGCTACAAAAGATGCTGCTTGTTCCTTTCACATCGAGCGAACTTTATGCCTTTCCCAAATCTGCGAACAAATAAATTCCATTCGTTCGTTTCCTCGAATCAAAAATTCTCCACATTAATCAATAAATTAAATTCATTCATTCTGCAGCGTTTTTTTCGCTCCATCTCAATCGCTCATTTCGTGAACGAACCAAATGTTCTTAATGCTGCATCGTACAAAACTCCATACAACATAAAAAATGACCCTTGGGAAGCCTTATCATTGGGATATGAGAGAAAAAATGGAGAATTCTCCAAGTATCGCGAATCGAGTCCTGCAAATTCGTGGGGTTCGAAATATCGAGGGAAAAACAGGCGCCGATTAGCATCGACCGATTTTTTAATTTTATCTTCGATCATCCAGTCAGTATCGGGCCTTTCAGTTTCTAATTATGTTGTAGCCATTACGATGCAGTGATTATTGAATGGCCGCAGGCTTTCGAAAGCTGCTGGTTATAATCGCGCCAATAATTTTCATGAAAATTGAACGTTAATTCGGCCGAGGACTTTTAGAGTATAATAGCGAGCGATTTCAATTTACTCGAGGATCAGGATAAATTATGATATTATCATGGAGCTCTGATTTAATGGCCAGCATTATCTTATATCGACGGAATTTTTAATTTTCCTACTCGCAATTTAAATGGAAATTGCGAATTTAATCGATCCTGCAGGCAAAACGAAAAAAGGGTTTTGATGAATTCCTTTTAATTATCATTTACTTCGTTACACTAACTACGCTTTTTAGTTCGTTCGCCAGTTTCGAGAGAGCAGATAATTGTAATAATGACCAAATCAACTCTGAGTGCGGCCAAAACTTGGAGTGCGTTGATAGCAATCTACGAGAGTGACGATTCGCAAAGTGACAATTCAAAATCGAGTTTTATGAATTTGGTTATCGGAGAAAAACGATTTCTCAATTACGAAAATCACGATTTTGCGAAAAAATACAACAACAAAAAAGATCTTTTTGAATTTTTTGATGAAATTTTGAGTTTTCGAAAGAATGTGCGACGTTTTGCAACTTTTAAAAACTTTTGCGCAGCATTTTGTTTCTTTTTTGCATGAAATGAGAAATTGGTCGTCTTTAAAAATGTTTTTATCTTTTGCTCACATTTCAGAACATCGTAACCCCGAGCCGCCGAGATTTATCGAGCGCGTAAGTCCTGCTCCGGTCAGAACAGGAGAGACGATTGTTTTGTTCTGCATATCGCAGGGTTTTCCACCCCCGATGTATCTCTGGTTTCGGGAATCCGTATCCGGCAGCGAAGTAATCGTCAATTCCGAAAGGGTACGATCTCGCGCCGGTGTTCTCGTTCTTCAGTCAGCAAGGATCGAGGACGCCGGACGTTACGTTTGTCACGCTAACAATAGCGCGGGATCCGAGAGGGTTGAGCTCGAGGTTTCCATCATCAGTGCACTCTCCATTCATCTTGCACCTCAGCAGGTCAGTGTTCACTATTTTTAACATCGTTACTCAGCCAAAAGTAAAGGCAATGATTATTTTATTATTTTCAATGAATTAATTTAAAAAATTGATGAAAATTTGATGGCAATTAATTTTCTGCCGCTGATAATCCGTTTCTACCACTTCGCCACACTCGAGCTGATCAGTGCAGCTCTTCGTGGGTATTCAATACCGTTGTGGTTTTAAGAGACACGCTTCTGATGCAAGGGGAAGCTCCGAAAGTGCCAATATAGGAAAAAAATCATAAAAGAGCTTGTCAGGCTTTTTCAACGAAGCTCTTGAGATTTTATGGTGCGTCGAAGCTCCTTGATCACGCACGAGACTTATTTATTCACAGACACATAAACGGATGTACGCTTGAATAATTTTAAGACTGAAAAATCATCGATTCGCCTTTTTTTTCGGGAAATGTGTTCAAAAGTCTCAGCGAAGGACCGAAAATACTTAATCTTAATCGATCGATTTGAATAATTGAGAAATAAAACGAAAATCACAAATTATCGTTTTTTCAAAACCTGTGGACCATAAACAACGTCTTTGTTGTCCCGGCCAGGTCACAGTCGACCTAGGGAAGAATGCTCAATTCCAGTGCGCGGTGACCGGCCAACCAACCCCCATAATAACGTGGGCAAAGGACGGACTTCCGGTTCGGGAGGGTTCCGGTCATACCAAAGTCATGGGCAATGGAGGCTCGACCCTCAATATTTATTCCATTACGAGGGACGACAAAGGAATGTATCAGTGTTTCGCTAAAAATGATTACGAAATGGTCCAGGCCACCGCTGAGCTACGATTAGGGGGTGAGTTTGTTTATTCACAAACAATAATTAATTGAGCCTAGAACTACAAACCGAGGTAAATATCTCCACCAGGCAAACTTTCAACTACGTCCTCAAGTTTTTCAGGACTTTTTGGTATTCAAATTGATTTTTCACCAACTAAACCTTGATGAAATTAAATTTACTTTACGCCATTCTCTTCGGCATGAAAAAACAAGAAGATTCATATTATTATAAGTGAGATTACTGCCTCCAGAAAGATTTTACGAACAAGAAACTCGTGGGGTCAATATTTACGTCGGTTTTCGGTTTAAAGGTAAAAAAATGGGTTTGGAGTTCTAGGATAAACTTGGAAACATCAAACAATTATTAAATCCTCAATACTTATGCATAGAACTCGTAACTCTGTCCTAAGGATTTCCGATGTACAAAAAATCTTGAAAACTCAAATCAATTCAGTTGTAGAGTGAAACTTGGTTTTTTTTTGTAAAATCGATAGCTTCGGTCCACATCTGGTCTTAATTGCATGTTGGATTCTCGATGTGGATAGGGCACGTTACAGGGGTGCGAAATGGGGCTTTTATGGGGATGAGTGTCAGGAATACTCGAGAATAAGGAGAGTGTCGAACGGATGGAGAAGCGCAGTAGCGGTCGATGGTTCGAGGCTAAAATAATAATGGTGCAAAACAAGCCTTTGGGTAGGAAGGGCTGCGAATATGGTTTTGGCGGAGCTGGGCATAAGGATGGGCTCGAAAATAGAGGCGGGAGCGTAGTGCACGGTCTGGCCAGATATAGTAGAGAACGAGAGGCAGTGCAGGTATTAAAAAGGGTGGAGAAAGAGAAAACGGCGATGAGGAAAAGAGCTCGATCAATTAGGGTGAATTTCCGGATCGGTTGTCGGGATCGTCCGTGCTGGAAGATTCTCAGAGTCTCGACAACTGATTGGATGGGCAACCGGCCCAATCGACCGATCGATGTCCATATGGACCGAGAAATCCACCTCTGCTCAATCTCCGCGATTCAACTCAAAGAATACGAAGACGAAGGAGTGGAGGAGGAGCAAGAGGGAGGGGCAGGGAGTAAAGAAGAATGGCAAGTGAAGCAAAAAGGGGATGAGATTGGAATCAAGCAGCAGAAGGAAAAGGGCTAGACGAAGATTAATTTTCATCCCTTTGAATAATTCATCCCCTAGTTTGGTCTAAGCTTCATTTGTGTCTTTAAATGGATATCGAAATCCCGTCGACAACAATTAAACTTTGAGCAATTGGTGCGATCGATTGTTGTTGTTGTTTTTTTCGTCTCAAAAGGCAAAATCTCATTAAACTGGGAGAACGCGTGTCAGTGCGTGATTATTTTCATGACGTTGCGTCCAACACTTTGGAAACTGCTTCAGAAAAGTAAAACGTCCAACAGAACGGAAAAGGGAGGAGTGAGGGGTGGAGGGGGTGAAAATAGAGGATCGCCCAGGGTGTCAGAATGGTGGAGCTTAACGAGTTTCATGAATATTGGAAAACGGTAAAATCCATTAGTATCTGGCACTCACTCGTGAGGCTAGGGAAGGACTTACGTGCATGGAGCAGCCCCTGGTCCAGCGTTAAACAAATATATCCCATTCGTCTTAGTCATCGGCACGGTTTGTGACCGCAAACTTGGACGAGCTCCGGGGGGTAGAAAAAAAGAGACGAGGGACCTCCCCGGGAGGGGCGAAGAGAAGGAAACGGGAAAAAAGAAACAAAAAGGCAGAAGCTTCGGAGTAAAACGAACGAGGTGAACGTGACACGCCGCTGGAAAAATAGAGAGTCCCATTATCTTTCGAAATATTTTATTTTTCTTCATCCCCATGACTTTTTCTTCTCGACTGCGTAGAGAAATTAGATTGAAACCTGAAGAAGGACCTCGAGAGCCTTCGATCAAGAAAGGCCCGAGGGAAATGAGGAAAAAAATAGTGAATATTTGTCCACCGACGATTTATAAAAGTGGAGAGAGATTGAGGGATGAAAAAAATCGAATGATCGATTATTCCGATGTTGTAGGAGCGCGCGAGCCGCATTGCGTCAATTGCGCGTGAAATAATTGGTAGGATTATCGCAGACTCGTTTATAATCTTTGCTGAAACGACGGGTGGTGAAAAAATAGGGAGCAAGGGGAGGAGGGGAGGAAAAAGTAGGGGTGCAGCCACTCGCAGCCTCCCTCGGCTTCCGTAAGCGGAGTTTTGATTGCGGTCATGATTCATGAATAGTAATTCGGCGTGCTCTGTGCTCCGCACCTCCTCTCGCCTGCCCCACCCTTTCTTCCGTGGCAGCAACCCCCGCTGCATAATGAATCGCCGCATATAGAAAACGGGCCAGCAGCAGGGGGAGGAGAAATGCTGGAACAAGCCGCGAGATTATTAACTCCGCGGGGCTGTACATTCTCGCGTTTCTCCTTTCTTTCTCGTACGCGACAAAAACCACCCCTAAATGGAGAGAGAGCGAAACAAACCGGAGAATTAAAACACAACCCACATGGATATATACGTATCGAAGCTTAAACGGCGTATAATAGTTTAATTGCCCTCCGCATGCCTTGCACAAATATACGAGCCTTTGAATCGAGGGAAACGCAAATTTCACATTTCTCCACACGCACCGATCCTCGAGAATGATGCAATAATCATTCTTGTCAATTCCAAGTCCCATTATTTTCGTTAGTACGTCAAAAACAATTTGAAAAAAGTCATAGCGTGACTTAATTTATTCGACACATATATTAACAGCTTCAGGAATAATTAACACGCTGCCAAAATTAACGAGACACCGCGGTACAGAGCGCTGTGGATATATATTTTTTGAAAAGCTTGTAACAATAACGTCACATGGTGCGATGCGACGAAAGACCCGGGTGCCTGGATATATAGAAGCCGGTGGTCGCGAATGGCAATAACGATTTATGCAAATAAACGGTCATACAGTCCATGTTCGTTGGTCGACGGAGTGGATGCGTGCTCGAACAGTAAAATAGAGATGAAGAGAGACAGAGATATTGCACATAAAGCTCGTTTTCGGTTAGTGAGTTGGGCGTGGTCCACGAGAGGGCGCTGAGGATCGAGCGATACAGAGAGATCGTTTGTGCTGTATAAGCCCATGGCCAAAATAGAGGGCATTCTGATTTACGCCTCTCAACCTTCCTATGACTGTTCTGTAAACATTCACCAACACACACAACACACACACACACACACACAAATCAGCTGGGAATTCGCGTATCCGTAGAATTGGAAACTGGTGCTCGATCCCCGCGCCCTCTACAGGACACTATTTGTACAAACGCCCCGAGTAAGACGACCCGAGGGTGCTCGGAAACGTGAGCGAGAGCACGCTCATTGTCGTCTCTATAATTTCGAGTTAATTCACTAGACGCCACTCTACAGCCTCACCAAACAGGACCAGGGGGTGCAATCGTCTGGAGAGGGGGGAGATAAAGGCAGAGATATGTTGGTGGGAGAAACATCAAACCGCAGATCGATAGAGTTCTCTCTACCAGGCGCACCAGCCCGGACTCTCCATCATCCCCCTCCGAAATACATGCCAAAAGCATCCCCCATCCCTCACCCTCTTTCCCTCTCACTCTCTCTCTCTTTCGATCTCACTGCCTGTCTCTTTCCCTCGTTCCTCACACTCTGGCTCGACTAAACCCAACGGCTTGTCATGTAAATGTTGCGTGAATAATACTCACCCCCTTGGCTTGTCCCAACACCCTACTCTCCTCTATCCCTCTGATAAATATAACCCAAATTTACGCACCGATAAACTCATTTATCAACCTCCCCATTTTCAATCACGATTACTACCCTGCTCGCCTTTTTTCTTCCCATTTTTTTCATTCTCTTCGTTCGAGCACTCGATGGTTTTGTTTTTATTGTTAATAAAAATGAGCGTTACCTCCGACAACATCCTCAAACGTGTTTGTCGCTTAGAAAGTTGTGCGGAAAGAATCGTGAAAGTTGTGAGCAACTTTGGGTTTTGCTACGCGAAAAATGTATTACTGTTTATCCGTAACTACTAAAATTTTCATCGATCAATTATCCCTTTCGCCCAGCATCGTGAGCAAATAGAGGGTAATTATTTATGTAAATAGGGGAAGCAGGGTTTGCGATGTGTTTACGAATTCACAAGCCCATATATATACAGCCAGTTGGAGGAGAGTTGGGAGACAAGAACGAGAGGGAGAATGGAGATGTTTTGGTGTGCAAAAGCTCGTGCGAACTGGTATATAGAAAGTTACAGACGTGGGTGCGAGCTAAACGGCGAGGGGGTAAGGAGGCATCGAAGGGATGAACGGAGATGAAGAGGCTCTTTCAGTCTCGTCCTTTTCCTTCTCCTTTCCCGCACCTCCCACCTGTGTCAAGCATCATCGTTTGCCTCGGTAATGTAGATTACTGTGCTCCGGAACCAATTTGGCGGCTGAGCTAGCACCAACTTTCTCTACTAGTCCCTCTGCGGCGACGAACGCGTTGAGCAACGAGTCTGCTCTATACAACTCGTTGCTGTACGTGCTCGGAGATCGCGCCATTTTTTATTCATATACAAAATAAATATGGAGCTGTAATTATTTATCAATTCGTTAAATAAACAAAATAAATTGATCGAAATTCAAGTTATACGAAATAGAATAATCCGAGGCGATCGAGCGACAGGAAAGTGACTAAAACTTCGATGACTGATTTTTTTCATCGCAGCCTTTGATAAAAATTTCCATTTTAAAGTCTCGAAAAAAAAAGTTGTTTGCGAGGCGAAAAGAGACTCAAGTTCTTTGTCATGACATTTTTTTACTCGTGCTTGATAATATTCGGACGCAGCAAATATCGTCACATCCCAGCGATAAGTCAAGGCTTGATGAAATAAAGTTGTGTCTCCGCGAGTACTTTGTGCCGGATCGCGTGTCTTCAAAGCGAACCGCAACCGCCCCATCCCTTCATCCTCATCCCTCCGCTCCTCCCTCATATGCTCTTCTCACTCGCCGCGCGTACAAAGTCTACGACGAGGATAACGACCACGAGGACTAGAAAACTTGGATTAAAAAGAGGCAGAAAAAAGTTGGAACAAGAAAATGAATACGGGAGAAGCAGCAGGGAGACTTAAACCACACCTGAACCACTTTATAAAAACCTACCATCATCAGCCCTTTGCCTTGCCACAATTTTTTTCTCTTTCCGTTTTTTTTTGCAATTAAATCTGTTGCAAGAAAATTGAACTGGACAATTTTGAAATAATCGCAAAAGTTTCGTAAAAAAGGTCAAAGAGATGTTTTTTTTCTCTTTTTTATGCACAATAACGACGTAACACTTTTTGACTCGCTGTCCTTTCGCGAAAATCAAAAATCTGAATGGAAAAATGATTGAATCGAAAAATTGGGGAAAAAAATCTTTTTTTCGATATGGAAAAGCTTATACGTAAAGTTTAGAGAAAATTTATGTATATAACGCATAGATGCTGCTCGCGAAAGCTTTCTGTACAAATTTAAAGCCCTTAGCACGTATAACATGGCTAGCTCCGTGGACTATACGAAGCGAGACGTTGCCCCTCCTGCTTGTCCTACTTAGAGTATATTGCGTTAACGTCCATTAACGTCCGGAGTATCATTAATTACATCCCAGTGTCCTCCTTCATTATCGTACTATCCGGCAAGTCCAGGCACTCTCTTTCCCTCTCTCTCTCTCTCTCTCTCGTGCCCTCTCGAGGATTATATACTCGCAATATACGTGCTTTTCTCGTCTTACGACTTGGCCATCCCCTCCAGCCATAAATCAAACAAGATCCGAAACATCGAGCTTAGGATACGAGGAGAAATCATACTCGTTAGATTTTTATTATACAGTCGAATTTTCTCTCCATTCCTTTCGTCATTTTGCCAGATAAAAAATCTTGCCCTTCATTTTATCAGCGATAAATAATTCAATTCGTTTCCCAGCCCAAACAACCATTTTTTCATCCATTTTTTCGAACAAGCTTCACTAAAATTTCATTCCAATTCTTATCAGATGCGGCGCCACAACTTGTATATAAATTTATCGAGCAAACAATTCAGCCTGGTCCATCGGTATCTCTCAAGTGCATTGCCACAGGAAATCCCACGCCACATTTCACCTGGACCCTCGATGGATTTCCGCTTCCGCAGAACGACAGGTAAACACTTGGTGCTTTCAATTTAATTAATTCATTCAAATATTCAATTATTCCGTCGCATTGAAAACAGTTGCCGACATTATTATTTTACCATTTCGTTGATGCTTGAATTATTATTTTCTCTTGGACTCATTAACAATTTTCGAAACAGACTGTTTTGATTTGATCGCGAATATCAAATTTTATTTCAATTTTCATTTTTCTTTCATAATTTCATGAAATTTATGCTGCAGCTCCCACTTTCGCCTCGATTTATTATTACAGATTTATGATCGGTCAGTACGTGACTGTGCATGGTGACGTCATATCACACGTTAATATAAGCGCAGTGAGGGTTGAGGAAGGAGGCGAATATCGTTGCTCAGCCGTTAATAGGGTTGCCAAAGTCCATCACTCCGCGCGTCTCAACATTTATGGTCTTCCTCACGTACGCCCGATGGGCAAATACGCTGCTGTAGCTGGGGAAACAACCGTCATCAAATGTCCAGTCGCTGGGTTTCCAATTGCCAGTATTACGTGGGAAAAAGGTCAGTCGCGGCAAGCCGAAACATTGATTATTATTAATTAAAGAAAAATGATTAATTCGCCTATTTTTTGTTTCACGGAAAAGAAAATTTTGTTGGATACGTTCGACTGAACGTGTTTTTTTGAAAAGTCACGAAAATTTTGTCATTCCAGCAAGAAATATTCTAGAAAGTCTCTCCGAATCGTAAATTTTGTTGACAGTTCCGTTAGAAATAAAAAATATTGTAAAAATCACGAAAATTTTGAAAGTATCGAAAAATATTTAGTTTACCGTGTTGATCGAGGTTTTTTGACGAAATTTCATGTTCAGTGTATTTTCTTCTCAATTATTCTTTTATCCAATGAATCGTGCTCTCGAATCATGTCACGAGGTCGAAGGAGAAGAAAACAGAGCCAAACGTTTGCTCATAATGAGAAAATACTTGTCGATCTCAAATATACGTTTTTCTTTTTCGTTCCTTTTGAATAATGTCTTTTTACGAGTTTGAAATACGCGCTCGTACTTTGTTTCTCTCTCCCTCACGAGCTTATAAGTGAGGGAGAGAAAAGTTTTTCGTAAATGTACTTTATCGCTGGCAAACTGGTTGCGCTCACTTGCTCTCCAAAGTTAATTCAGCCTCTCGCTCTGTTATGTCATGTATATACGTATATAAGTCTTCGTAATGATGAACTCAAGTTTTCAACGATAGTTTTCGAACTGGCAAGAGAGCGAGCGAGGAGACAGAGCGAGAGGAGGAAAGAAGAAGAGAGAAACTGGTACATTCTCTTCCCCTCTTTTTTCTTTTCTCCAAACTTTTGCAAACCCTTTTTCTACCCTGCACAGTTGTTCGTAAACGTACTACGTGCCCTCTATAACTAAATGTAAAAGGCACGAATCCGATGTCCCGTGTAAAACACTCTGGTAAAGTTATATTCTTCTCGTTGTCATTGGAAAAGAAAAGTTGCCAAGAAAGAGAAATATAAAGAGAAGGAAAAAGAAAAAACAATGGAGAGAAAAAAAAAAGGATTTTTACAAGTTTCGCTCATGACACCGATCGCAGAAAGAACGGTCTGACTTTCCAGCGGCTTTCCGGTGACATCGAATTCGTATTAACGAGATTTATTCCCTTTTTTTCGTTCCCTCTTCCGAGCAATGTTCCAGCATCTTTTTTGTCCCTCAACGTTCTCGCATTTTGTCGTGATAAAAATGGATTTTGTATTTTCAATTATTTTTGTAAATTTATTTCCTCGTCAAATATTTACAGACGATCAGCCACTGCCAACGAATCGACGCCAAGAAGTCTCGTCGAACGGGACGCTCGTCATTCGACACGTTGACAGTAAAACCGATCCGGGAGCTTACACGTGCACAGCAAAGAACAAGCAAGGTCGTCTGGACTCCCAGACCGTCCACATCGAAGTCAAAGGTAAAAAAAAATTGATTTTTTAACATTTTTTCGATAAGAATCGCCGGAATTAACAAAAATCGATAGCGACGACGTTCGATCACCAAAAAAAATGCACACACAGAAGAAAAATGATTTTTCCAATGGACCGAGCGATTAGAGATTTTCTAAGGCACCAGCCAAATCGAGACTTTAATTGAAAAGGAATAAAAAATCGAGTGAATTCTCTAGACGAATTTATTAAGGCTTCTTGCAAAGGCAAAAGTCTCTAAAGTTTTCATCATTTGGCTGAGCTTCCGGGCGGTGGCGGAAGCTAGAAAAAGTCAAGCCGAATTGGCAAACGAGAGAAAAAGAAAGAGCACCGAGTGATAGAGAGGAAGGGAGAGTGATTTCTCGGCATATCACTTCCTTACGTGGCAACGAGGGAAGCCCTTTCAAAGCTTTTTCACTATTTTCCAAGTCTGACGCGCTCGACCGATATCGAATCTCTTTTATTCGTCGAATTAATTAAAGAGAGCATTCGCCGAAGAGCGGTCTCGGTGGAGCTTCGTAGATATATAAAAGAGTAAAGGGATGGATTCTCGATTGAAAAGCGATGCTTAAACGAACGATCTTTATTACTCGATTTTCAATTAATTTTTATTTTTCTTTCACCACCGTTCATTTTTTTTTTAACCAAAAGATTTTTACACTCGAAGCTTTTGGAACGGCGAAGCAAACTTGAAAACTATTTATCTGATAAACATTTGAATAGAATTGCAAAAAAAAAGAGAGAAAAAAAAGCAAAAGGCACATTCGAAGCCTTTTTTTCGCTCCATTGTTTCTTGCCACTCTTTTGTTTTTCTCGTGGTTCGTTCGTGCCAGGTGAGAGATTTCGTTTTTGCAGCAACAAAGTTGTCAAGAGTTGCTGTGCAATGAGCACAAAAAATCTAGCTCGAGAGATGGAGTGTCGAGGAGGAGGAAAAAAATCACACTACCGTCCAGAAACGAGAGATTTCCGGAGTGAAAAAATAACAATAAAACCAGAGAAACCCAACGCACTCTGTCAAATAACTTCGTGTATCAACTTTTTAATTTTCCAGGTGGCTCTCTCGAGCACCAATGCCGGAGAGCAGTTGCACAGTCGGACCAAAAAAAAACAAAAAACACACTAAAGCTTTCTCGCCAACTCGAGATTTATGTGCATGTTTACGTACAATCGTTCCTCTTTTTTTTTTTTGAACATTCTTCATGTGTAAATGCAGGCCATTCTATTGCCTCCGATTGTCTCTTTGGTATCATCCAACAACTGCAATTACTCTTGCAGTTATTACAGATTAATTTATATCAATCGCATCGAATTGGTCATTTGAAAAATTGATTTTAATCAAAGGTTTTTATCGAAACTTTGATCCTCAATCAGAGCTACGACTGGCCACCGAAAAAATTGGCATTTAATTACTCAGTTAGTTGCAGAAAAAGGATGGAAATTGCATTTCGCCTTGACTCAAGAAATCTGTCATTGAATTTTCTTCTCTGTTGATTATTTTCATTGAAATATTTACTAATTGTTTTCTCAACAAATTCAATGGATAATTTATTAATAATTAATTCTGACGTTTCAGTAGAATTTCGACGCTTAATTATTTATCATGAATTAATATGTTTTGGCGAAGGTTGTTGGAGGGATGTGATTTTTCAGGCATTTTTTCGTGTGTAAATTTTGCAGTCCCTCCTAGAATCGATCCGTTTAGATTTCCCGCGAACGTACAGGCCGGAGCGAGAGTACACGTGACGTGTGTCGTGAGCGAGGGTGATGCACCGATCAAGATAACGTGGCTCAAGGACGATATACCCCTTAAGGAGAGCCCTGGAGAGATAACGACACATCAGAGCGACGAGTACGATCTCGCTCTCAAAATTCAAAGCGCATCGCCATTGCACGATGGAAATTACACGTGTGTCGCAAGCAACGACGCGGCAAAGGTCGCTCACACAGCTCCTTTGATTGTTCATGGTACGAGGACGACAAAAACCCCTATAAAAACAATAAATCCTCAAACAAACAAACAAAAATCATTTTTTCATCAAATTTGCTGCAGAAAAAATGTTTTTTCAAATTTTTCATTTTTTCAGCCATACAAATTTACGAAAAAAATGATAACCAACTGACCCGGAATCCTCCACTCTCATCCCACAACAGAAAAAAACACACAACACTTTTTTTCACCACGTAATTACTCGAAAAAAAAAACAAAAATTCCAATTCTCCAATTTTTTTTTTCTCTCAACTACAAAAAAAAGTTTCGAATAAATTTTGAAACTCGTGCAAAATCTTCCATTTTCATTGGCCAACTCAAGCAACCCAACATTTTTATTTTCCCACGTAAAAAAAAAAAAACAAAAGCAAAAGAATCTTACTCGACACACAGGACACAAGAACTAATGACCCATGAGTAAAAAAAAAACATCCAGACCTTATCGCCCAGTGGCATTGTTTAGGAGAAAATACAAATATGGAAAAATACACACGTGAAACGGTGACTCCGTGTTTGAGAGTCAAGACCCTCCTGGGCAAATTCTCGAATCTCCCCTTTTATTTCTCGCGCTAATCCACTGGCGAGACGACGCGGACGTCGGAGAGAATCCTTGATTTTCCATTTTGTTTAGTTTCCTCGAATAAAACGAGAAAAAAAACATATTTTTTCTCTGTTTTAAAAAAAGGAAAAAAAGAAGAAGCAAATATGGGGAAAAATCTACGAACCCTTAGCAAAGATTTCAATCCCTTCTACAAAAATCCCGTTTTTACGGTGCTCGAGGTTGGAACAAATCAGTGCTGAACAACGAAATGTTTTTATCTCTTTTTTCCAAGCCCACACATACACGTGTGGCATTATTCGTGAGTACACAATGGAACCAAAGTCGAGGTAACCCTGGCTACGAAAATTTCTAGCCCCAGGCTCATTTCACTCGTCACACTCCTTTTTTTCGATTTTTTCTAATTTTTTCCCCGAAAACAAATAATACATAGATTTACACGAATGTATATATTTGTATATGTGGAGTGTCTGTGCGAATGGTGGCGTTTCACGGGTCTTTGAACATTGCAAGCCCGAACGAAGCCTTTGCCTCGTCGCCACACAGCGATAGGACCAACCATTCGGCACGAGCCTTCTCGCTCTCACGTATTTTCCATCCTTTTCTCAATTATTCGCTCACGCACACACAAAACGAAGCGGAACACGAGGAAATCCAAAATACGAGCACCCTGGCTTCCACCAGCTTGATTCAAACTCCCCGTTTGTGCATCAAGGCCCTTGGCTATGTTTAGACATTTATACAAATATATATATTTCTATATATACGTGCTTGTCGAAATATATCTGTCGGAGAAACCACAGAGATGTTTAATAACCTCCGGCTACTGTAACTTTAGCGCAACTACATTCGCGGTCTTTCCAATCAAACGCCCCCTGATGAATGCGACCGTAGAGAATCATTGAAAAACAATACATCTTCGTTTATTCAGAAATCGAATTCAGACTGGAATTTATTTTACGATCATTTTTTAATTTCGATCAATTTTTTATTGAATTTATTACTCGCGAATAATTTGGTCAGGAAACTTGGGACGTTAATTGCTATTAACTTTGTGCAGAGCATCAGGGTCACAGTGGTTTGATGGAAAATTTCATTTTTATTGAAAAAGTACGATATTCATTTATTTATGGTGTTTGCGCGATTATCAAATCAGGATTTTTCGTGTTTTTTCGACGTTTTTTTCGCAGGGACGAGACATTTGGTGGCTGCAAGTCCCAACGGGGTGAACTTTTTGGGGGATTGGTTTCGTTTTGATTGCAAGAAATTCTTCTGTATCGTAAAAACTAATGTTGAGGTATTATTTGGGGGAAGATTCGTGGGTGGTTGAAAATTCGTTTTAAATGTTTGTGGCGTTGAATTTATTCGAAGAGTATGAAGAGGGTCGACATTTATTGGACACGAAGGAGTTTAACCTGAGACGAGAAACTTTGATGGTATTTCAATGTTTGTGAGGGAACCAGGACAGTTTGCGATAACCCCTTGGGCCATGAGAACTTTGTTACGCGATACATATATATCAAAGTCTTGGAGGAGCATAAAAATCGCGAAGAGAGATGAAAATTTGCAGAGAAAAATTAATTCTCCTTTTTAATGACTTTTCCCAGTTGTTTTTATTGGTTTTTTCAACTCGCGCCACTGTGCGAATCGATATTCGATTGAATCACTTGGCAAATGATGCTAAAATAATATTTTCCACCGAGCCATACGCTTGGCTCGCAACGAGATGCTTTCCCCTCTTTTTTTCTCGTTCATCGACCGCGAGAAACTTTCTCAACTTGGCGGACAGTGATAATAAAGTATGAGGAAGAAAAGAGCGAGCAAGATCGATTAATCGAAATTGCCGCAAGCAGTTCAATGTGCTCGAGCTCCGGTCGAGCAATTCTCTGGCTTCCCACTTCTCCGTATATCTGTACGCCTCTCAGAGAACGCAGAATCATCGAGACTTCTCCAATTTCCCACGACCGTATAGACGAGCTTATAACCTCCTTATTTACGACTCAGCCAGAGATCGTTTTATCGTCAACAAATTTTGTAATCGATATAGAAAATCAACTTATCGACGCTCTCGAAAATATTTCCTCCTCAATTTCATTTTCGTTATCAACGGAAAAAACAGTTCAGTCTCTCGAACTATTCGACATTATTATTCGAAAATAATAATTCAACAAACAATTTAAAAAAAAAAAAAACTGCGACCCTCGATTTGAGGAGAAAAAGAAGCAATTGCTTGCTCTCAAGACAAATTTAATTCGAGGTGGTGCAGTGATTGAAAGTTCAATTCAATAACAAAATTAAAAAGATTGACATTGGACCTGGATGAACGTTGCTAATATTTTCTAGCGCGATTTTCTAATGAGCAGTATTTTTGTTTTCTCATGAGATTCTATACAAAAATTCACAAAGTTTTATTTCTCCTGGACCTCGAAAGGGAACATCGTTCTGGAAACCTCGCAGTGACCAGTGGACGATTCTACGAATTAATCTTTTCGACTTCTGGATCAAATTTGACAGGCAAATGTTGAGAAAATCGAATTAAAATGAATAATTATGTTAAAAAAAAAGAAAAAAACAATCGTGTGCAAAATGAATTAAAAGAGGGACGTTTTTGGGGACGTTTTTTGATTCGTATGGATTTCAGTACCGCCAAAGATAGCTCCGTTTAGCTTTAACAAGGATTTATCGGAAGGCGTACGTGCCCAAGTGACATGTGTCATCGAACAGGGCGATCCGCCATTCAAGATCGTCTGGTTGAAGGACGGTGTGCCGATATCGAATAATCCGATATCAACGATGAATTACGATTATTCGGGGCTCGGCCTCGGTGGTTTGCGAGTCACGAGCTTCGACGCCCATTCTAGTACCATCGGTATCGAGAACGTGACCGCGGCCCACACCGGAAATTATACTTGCGTCTCGAGTAACGCGGTTTCCGAGGTTTCTTGGACCACTGAATTGGTCGTCCGTGGTAAATAATATGCGAGAAGCCAAAAACTTCAAAACGAATCTTACGAAAAAGTAGAAGCCACTTAAAAAAACACTGTTTTCTGCACTTGAGTGTTTCGTAAGCACTTGGAATTGTTATTTTCACTGAATCAAAATCGTATCTTTAAATAATCAATAAAATAATTAGAGCAGCAATTAATCGAGCGCAATCAACTAATTTAAAGCACCGAGCACTTGCCCAGAGCACTAAAAAGCACCCTTTTTTCTTCAGCAGCAGCAGCAGCAGCAATTAAAACCGCAGCATCACAATAATAAGCCAATATCAATGCAGCTAAAAAATACAAATAAGTATAAATATATAAATATTTCGATAAATATTTATTCATATTTATACTTGTTTCATTCGAAAGCACCATCACGCCAAGAAAAGCACCCCACGCAATTGTAACGGCACAAACTGTTGATTAAATATCCGGAGAAAAAAAAAGCAATTGTGACTTTAAAACGAATTCGTAGGGATCATTTTTTGTTTTTTTTTTTTGGATTTTGAAAAAATCTTCGATTTCATCTGGCAATTGCATTATTCTCTGGATATTAATTACACTTTCGCACACGCACAAACGCACTTACACTTTCCACTCTCTTTCGTTTTTATTCACTCTTCGAAATCGTTACGTTTTTTTTATTTATTTTTCTCTCTCGTGTAACGCACTACTCTGTATTTCCTCGATCGCACCCTCGTTATTGCAATTCGTTTTTTTTTCGCACTCCATTCTGAACTTCTTACGATATTCAGAATCAGCAAAAATGTGTTTTTTTTCTTCTTTTCATTTCGATTCCACTTTTTGTAGAATCTTCGCAATAGGCGAATGAATTTTGTTGGTATTTTTGATTTTTCGTTTGCGGCAGTATTTTGCATTCTGCGCAACATTATTGTCATTTGTGACGCACGAAAAAGGAAACGAAAAGTTTGGGATTTCGATGCTGTGACTATTAATCGTTTTGGCAATTTTTATTAATTGTGTCTCGATAATTAAAAAATCTAATGCAACGAAATTTGTTTGATAAATTGACATCTTCCGAGTTAAAAATTTTCGTTTCCTTTTTCGGTATTTTGAAGAAATATTTTCGAAGCTTCTAAATGAATTGTTCAAAATGTTTCCGCTGCGCGATTCAGTTCCACCCCGTTGGGTGATGGAGCCTCAGGATGTGCACGCACCCGAAGGCATGTCAAAATTGGTGCTCCACTGTCATGCCGATGGTTTTCCACCTCCTGCCGTCACTTGGAGGAGAGGGACCGGGACAAGACCGGGAAACTATCAGGACATTGCGAGTCATGAGCACGCTCAAGAACTGCGAATCCATTCGAACGGTTCCCTCGTATTCGGCAGAGTGCAGGAGGATCACGAGGGTTATTATTTGTGCGAGGCGGTCAACGGGATCGGCGCTGGCCTCAGTAAAGTCGTATATTTGACTGTCAATGGTAAATAAACAATTTTACAAAAATCAACTTGTAAAAAAATCAAATTTTCAAAAGAAATTTAAATTTCTTGAGTTTCTTCGTGAGCAATTCGAACGAATCGTTAATCGTGCATTTTTCATGCGATATTCAGCACCTGCTCATATCGTCGACAAACATCGAAATCAAACTGCACGATTAGGCTCTAAAGCATCACTAAGGTGCGAAGCGAAAGGCGATCATCCCTTGAATATTGTTTGGCGACGAGGCGGTTCTTCCCTCGGTCTCGAACCAACCGTCTCAGACTATCGTTACATAGTTAAGGAAATGAACACGACTGACGGGGCTGTAAGCACCCTCGAACTATTGAGCACAACGAGGGAAGATAGCGGACGTTATTTTTGCATGGCATCCAATTCCTATGGAAGGGACGAAGTTACAATGCATTTGTACATACAAGGTAATGACCATAAAACGAAGAAAAAACATGCAAACCTTTTAATTCTCTTGTTCATTTTTTTTCACGTACTTGATACGAATCTTTTTTTTAAGTTAATTAAGACTTGAACTGATTAAATTTTTTCCGACACCCATTACAAAAATATTGGAAAACGAACAAAATGTTTGAATTCATTTAAAAACTCCAATTTTTATTAATTTTTTTGAGTTTTTGGGGCTTTCTGACTTTCCGCGGAATATTCAAAGCGCGTGAGGAAACTCAAACCTTTTAACTTCGATTTTGTGAATTTTGCCACACGTTTTTGATGCGAAATAAATTTCTTTTTTTTCATAGTTAATTGAAATTTGAATTGATTGAATTATTTTTCCTCACGTCATTACGATAATACTGGAAAATGAAAAAATCAATTTTGTTTGATGAAAGTAAATTTTTTTTTGAATTTTTAGAACCTCCTGACTTTCCGCGTAATATTCACGTCATTGCAAAAGGCAGTCGTTACATTATACTTGGTTGGACGACCAGCCAAGATGGCAACAGCCCCATAACCCAATACATCATCGAGTATAAGACTGATCCAGGTGAGAGTCTGCAACTTTGGATGATAACACCACGTATGTCATTAAAATTCATTACAAAAATCGTTATGTCACTGTTATTATGCAACTGCAAAAATTCCTGGCCAGCTGAATAGATTTTGTAATAATTTGCTAGAATGATAATCATTCGCGGGAACCGAATCCACTTTCGCAGAAACGTGTTGACAGCAAGTGTCGTTGTCGAACGAAAGAAAATCGCTTCATAAACAAAACGCTTCGTAAAATCGTTTCGATGTGAAAATTCGCTATTTTTTTTTCTCATTGTTTTTTTTTTCGGTAACAAATTATTCACCATGATTTCTACAGAAGTATGGCACGATCACACGTTCCACACAACGGTACCGGGGTCACAGGTCAACGGAACTGTGACCGGTTTGCGGCCAGCGATGAGCTATCAATTTCGAATATTCGCGGAGAACGAATTGGGCCGGAGTCAAGCGAGCGATGTAGGTATATATACGCTGGGTATATAAGTTTTAAAAATGCACTATTATCTTTTTTTTTCTAGTCAAAAAAAGTTGCAAAGGAGAAAAAAATTGGACATTTTTTTTTCCTTTTTTTTCCAAATTCGTTTCTGATTTTTTTTCAGATACTGGACGTGACTACCGATGGCGAAAAACCGGGTGGTCCGCCCAGGAACGTCAAAGTCGACTCGATCAGCTCGACCGAGTTCAAAGTCATTTGGGATCCTCCTGATCACGATTTATGGAACGGCGAAATTTTGGGATATCACGTGGGATACAAGGAGTACAGGTATTTCCAAAGAATCAAGAAATTATTCCAAATTTCACGAAATCAAAAAAAAACAACAAAAAAACTCAAAAATGTTTTTTTCTGTCTCTAAATAATTTTTTTAGAATGTCCGCCGAACAGTACTCGTATCAAACCGTGGAAAGTAGAATTTCCACTGCAAGTGTCGAATTGGGTTTGGCCAGAACAGCCATTTCTGGTCGGCAATGCCAGTTGACGAATCTCAAGAAATTCACTCGGTACAGTATCGTCGTCCAAGCTTACAATGCACTGGGCGAAGGTCCATTAACCTCGGAAGTCGTTGCTACAACTTTGGAAGATGGTAATTAATTTAAAAAATTTTTACCAATTTTTTTTTCATTCCATTTTTTCTGGTTTTGGCTTCAGAATAAAAAAAAACTACAGCATCCCGGAGATAAAACTGTCGGTTATTTTGAACAGTTCCTCGTGAACATTCGACGTTCCAATAATTACAATTGTCGAGTGGAAACGAAACGTGAAATTCGAAGTGAAAAAAAAACGTGATAGTTCAAGGAATAATAGAGCGAAGTGTTTTTCCGTCTTTTCTCAATTTCGCACGATCCTGGAAAGCAGGAAGAAGTTTATAACGCTGAGAGGAATGTGTGAGATGCTATCACTTCGCACTCGGAGCACTATCTGAATCTGGATTTATTCGTTTCAGCAAACGATTCTAGTGCTCAGTCGGTGTGGATAAAAAGAAATCCTCCGGAATAACGTGCAACTTTTTTCCTCCGCGTTATTTTTTTTCTAGTTTTTATAGAGCATGTGAGAAGCAGGTGAAATGGGAGATGGAAGAGTGATCGTAAAGTCTCTTCGTGCATGGAATCTGCCCAATACAAATTCCGAATCCCGAGTCATTTCAATTTTTATCCTTTTTCATTTTCATCCAATTTTATTTTTTATTATATTTTCATTTTATTAGAAATTTTCGTGACGAATTCCAATTCATCGTTGAGACTTTCGATTAAAATTGTGGAAAATTTATTGTTTGTTGATATTCGAGACGATTCGTGACGAGAATCAACAAATTAATCAGCTCCTTACGTTTTATACAAAAAAACAAAAAATTTTGACACTTTGACGCGATGAATTTTCGATCAATTTAAATCTCAATTGAATTCGAACGTTGCGTAATCAAAGGAAAACTGATAAATCCAACAAATGGATGAAAAAATGATTTTTACGATTTTTTGTTGTCAGTGCCGAGCAGCCCGCCCCAAGAAATACGTTGCACGGCTCTAACGTCCCAGTCGTTGCAAGTATCGTGGAACCCACCCCCGGACAAAAGTTTGAATGGAATATTGAAGGGTTACAAAGTGACGTGGGAAAGTATGGATTCCATGACGGAAATGGCTAAATCAGAGACTAAAATAACGCCGTCGTTGACGGTGGTGATAAGCAGCTTGGAAAAGCACACGAATTATTCGATCCAAGCGTTGGCGTATACTCGAGCTGGCGACGGTGTTACGTCGCCGCCTTTGTACTGTATGACCGAGGAAGATATTCCGGAAGTTCCGGCGGGTATAAAAGCGGTTGCTAGTTCAGCAAATTCGATTATAATTTCTTGGCTGCCACCGGTACGTGCCAACGGGGATATTATTTCGTACTACGTTTACGTGAGGAACAACGGTGGCAAAATGAAATCAAACCCGAAGACTCTGCAGCCTCATCAGACGAGCTATCAGGCTGAAAATCTTCAGGAAGGTCATCAGTACGAATTCGAAGTTGCTGCAGTCACGATGATTGGCGAAGGACCCAGAACTTCACCGGCCGCTGCCTCGCCCTCGAGCAATGGTAATTTCCGATAAATCATTATTTTTCATTCATTTTTCACGTTTTTATCGATTTTGCTTCTTTATAGAGGGAGCTGTGTGAAAGTACGAAAGAAAAAATACAAATTCTCCGGCATTTTGAAATTTTCAACAAAAGCTGCTCTAACTTTCGCAAATTTTAAGATTTATTACTAATTTTTTTTTCTTTCCGTAAACAGAGCATCATAATATAAAAGTTGGTATTGAATTTGGAAAATATCGGTTGAACGATTTAAATTTAATGATTTGTCGAATTTTACGAAAATCTGAGTTTTTTGAATAATCGTCTAACCGCTTAAATTTTTATAAATTTTTTAAGATATTGTGTACAAGTCTCAACTTCTTCTTTACTTTCTAGAAAAATAGTCGGAATAATTGTTCAACGAACGTAAAAAATCGATAAATGAGTGAAAATTTTATTAAAAACGCTGCATATTTCTGCCTCAAGTTTTAACACGAGCCTCAAAGCTTCCTCTATGACGAGGCCAGTGTTAAAAATATAGTTATAAATCTTGAGGAAGCAATTTGCAACTTCCAATATTTTCTACATTTTTACGAAAATAACGAAATATTCAACTCCTTTTTTTCGCTCAGTCCGCGCAGCGATTTATTCATTCGGTACAGCGCCCGTCGTTCCGTGGAAACAAGACGTGACACTTCCCTGTCGAAGCGTCGGAATACCAACGCCCTCGGTGACCTGGAAACAGGGCGGTCATATCATAAAACCTCCCAGCAAAGGGACTTCGGTTCACAGCGATGGTTCTCTCCACATCACTAATCTTCACCGTGGTGACAGTGGAAATTATACTTGTCACGTTGAAAATCGACACGGGGCCGACCAAATAACTCATCGACTTACTGTCCAGGGTAAGAAATAAAAAGGCACACGAAATGTTTATTTTTCTCTGTCTCAATGTTTCGGAGTAAAATATTAAAATTGCTCAAAATATTTCGTTCGCTCCAATTGCCCAAGTGTTTTTTCCATGCCTTTTTCTTGTCTCTAGTTCCACCGGCAAAGCCTCTTTTGCACGCGACAAGTGCAACGAGTAATTCGATCAGTGTGCAATGGAAAAACGCGGACGACGGTGGAGCCTCGATACGCGGTTACATTCTGCATTACAAGCGAAAATTTGGCGAATGGGAGGAAGTCAAACTGTCGCAAAAGATCAATAGTTATCTCCTGTCGAAATTGTGGTGCGGTACGGATTATCAAATTTATTTGACCGCTTACAATCGCATTGGAATGGGCCAACCGAGCGAGACGATAAATGCAACGACCGATGGTTCGAAGCCTGAAAATTCGCCGACCAACGGCGACCGTTTCATTACCGTCAACGTCTCGTGGATCGTAATCCATTTGAGCGCCTGGAACGACGGTGGTTGTCCCATCACGTACTTCGAGCTCGAATACAAACGCAACAAAGAAGATTTTTGGACTCTCGTTTCTAACAATATCGAGGTAATTGTAAAATTTCCTCAAACTCGATTTTCCTAATAGACAACGTTGTTGGCTACGACAATTTTTTCTTTCTCATTGCAGCCCCAGAGATCGTATACTCTGAGCGAACTCCAACCTGGTACGACTTACGAGATCCGTGTTCGTGCTCATAACAACGCGGGCTCATCGAGCGCCGAGTACAAGATAACGACGTTGCAACCTCACAGCACGTCGACTGTGCCGGCGATCGAGATCGATCATTACGTTCCTCAACAAACGCCAGTCTATTCGGATCTCAAATTAATCGTTCCTCTGATCCTCAGCTCTTTCGCTATTATCGCTGCCGCCGGGGCTGTTTTTTACTGCTTTAGAAAACGTGAGTTGGCATCAATTAGTTCACTATCGACTCTGGGTCAAATTGACCCCGCTCAAACTTGGTTTTTCGACTCCTGGAAAAATAGAATTCGACTGAACGAGCAAACTTGGTGCGGGTCAATAAGACCCAGTGTGGCAACGAGGACTGAAAAAATTTAAAAACTAATATTTCAATAAAAACTTTGCGTAGAAATTTTTGTCACACACTTGACTTAGTCTACTGTCCACTCTGGGTCAATTTGACCCGGAGCAAGCCTCGTTTTTCGACTTTTCTAAAAATTGACATTCGACTGAACCAGCAAACCGATTATTCCGGGTCAATCAGACCCAGTGTGGGAACGAGGAGCAAAAAACAAATATCGATTGAATATTTTTTTCACTTCAATTCATTAATGGATATCGATAATTATCATTTTATTGAAAATTTCAAGTGCAAATAATTTTAATGCCAATTATCAATATTTCTTAATTTTTTTTTTTACATTTTTTCTTAAAGGTCCGTTATTGGGAGACATCGCCAGTCTCCACGATGCTCAAACCGCCGCAGCCCTGGACAATAAACAAAACATGGAACAACGAGAACAATATTACGCGACAGTGCTCAAACCTTTACGATCGCCCATCCACGAAATGGGCACGCTCGAGAGAATTCCTGGTGAGCCACAAAACGATTATGGCATTTGAACAAAAAACAAAATGCGCCAGTGAAAAATGAAACGATTAATAAACAAAGACTCAGGAAAATATTGGTCGATCGTAAGATCCCAATTCGCTGCTTTGATGGAATCCAGTCAATAAAAAACAAAACAAAAAAACTGTTACAGAATATTCCGAGGACATTTATCCGTACGCGACGTTTCAACTGAAGGAGAGTGTGCCAGCTGGTGGTGACAGTCGTTGCGAGTCAGCGGCACCATTGCAGACATTCGTCTATCACGACCCGCGCCAGTCCACTGCCGATACACTGCAGCTGCGTGAGGTACATAGCAAAAAAAAAAGCTCAGCGAGCAGAGCATCCTCGTTGGCGAGAATTCGAGACAAAAGTCTTTTAGCCAACAAGTTTTCACGATCGAAGGCGAAAGCATGCAAATGGTCCATTTTTTTCCAACATCGAGCGTCGATCGTTAAGATAGAAGTAGCAAAAATAAACAAAAGTAAAAATCCATCGAAACATTAGCGACAAAATCCATCAATCATCACGTAGCACGAGTGCATCAAAATAGATTTCACTTTCTACGAACTCCGTTTTTTACATTTTTTTCTGTATTTTTTTTTTCATTCACTGTATTTTATTTTCTGTTTTTTTTTTTCTTACAACTCACATCTGAAGTAGCGATGGGACAAAATAAGCCAGAGCTCATCATTCAATGAAATCGACTGCTGGTCCCCCTTGCTTCGGTTCGCAGGCCACTCGCCAATAAAATCCATGTAGCCGAACATCACACGAGGAGTCACGACACACGAAAAACCAATTACGCGTTGCGTATATATTTTAGAGTGGCGAACGATAAAATTCATACACATTTTGTTTTCTCATTATTCGAGTAAAAATTCAACGTCTCGAATGTTTAAACGTCAAAAAGGCAAAAAACGAAAATACATCTCGACGATTTTTCCTCAATTTCGCCTCCACTTAGCGTCATTCTAAAGTATATCTTCCTTTTTGTTACGCAACGGCCAAAATTCATCCCAGTAGTGAAAAAAAAAAAAAAACAAGAGTGGGAAAAAAAGAAAGAGAAAAAAAAACAAATAAATTCCGTCTGATTGCAGTCGGATTGCAACCGGTACACTAAGGTTCGCGGAGGCCGTTCGTACTCTGCGCCGTTGCATAAAACGCACAAGGTCGCACAGGGCAAGTCCGAGTCGGAGGAGTACGACACCCTGGGCTCGGACAGCGACACGGAAGTCGGGACCAGCAGCCGTACCGAGTCTTCCAATCACCTCGTCGATTCGCACCACTCGGCCTTCGCAGCCGATCCCCGTGTCCACAGTACGCCACCCAATTCTTTATTATTCCTCCCCGCGTTGTCTCTTTTTTTTTCGTTCGGTTATTTCCCTTGATTTTTGCACTTTTCTGCCTTTTTCATTTTATTTTATTGTTGTGTTTGTTTCTCTTCTTTTTTTTTATATGCACGACAAAAATCACTCGCTCCTCCGAGGTTGAAATCGATGGATTTTAAAAAAATGTTGGATCGCCGTGGCTCGTTAGTGCGAGTGAAATAACGACCGCTCGCAGCTTAGGGTTTTGGTGGATTTTCCCTGTTACAAAGAATTAGTGAGACGTTTAGGTAGTCGGTCAACCATAGGCTCAGCCATAATATTGTTACTCTTGTCATTAGTTTCCATTCTTTTCGCTCAATTACATTCTCTTCCTTTATGCTTGCAGACTTCCTGTACCATGGACCAGAATCTAGCACGTCTACAGAACCCTCACCGATTTTTGAGAGAAAATCGTTTCCTGGACGGGGACGACCCAAGTAAGAAAATATTTACGATTTCTCAGCTTCTTCGAGTTTCAGTATAAACGAGAAAAACTCATGCAGTTGATTGTGATGGACAGCTGTTTATAAAATTTGAGGGATTGATTAAAAATGTGGAAATTGTCGAAAGGATGTTACAGTTGGCGCGTCATACCGAGGAGGCCCGTTCAAATTTCGGGACAATCCCCAGGCCTGGCAATTCCAAGCACCAGTCGAGCTGTGTCGGCCGGGAGCAGGAGCGTGGTGATGGATCGGGAAACCTGTTCATCCCCAAGTTGGACCCACCCACGGGGTTCACCGACTCGCATGAGTTAAGCGAGGCCGAGTGCGATTTAGATCGTGGTCGTCCACGCGGCGGTAGCCAGCGACATATTCGTGACTTCGTTATTGCGGTGTAAATAAATGTCAAAGCGTTTAAAGCCCTTTTCCTGTCTTCCTTCTCGAAACACCAGTTCCGACCTTCAGCATTTTCCATTTCACACTATTTTTCATTAATCCCCAAGAAGCAAAAACGTAAAAACCACCAACTTTCCCCATTAAAAATAAAAAAAATAAAAAAACATGAAAATTCAATTTTCTCGTTTACTAAAAACTCGAAATTAATTTTAAAAAACGAACGAGACAACGACTGAGGACGAAACGAAAACTTCAAAATATGTAATTAACGATAAACCAGCAAACTTAATAACGAACGAGCACAGCCACCGTTCGATACTAATCCATTTTTTCTTTCGGGTCTCGAACGTACGAAAAGGAAAAAAAAAACTAATATCACTGTCACGACTGAATCGTTCAAAGCAACAAAAAAGCCAACAACGCCAACACACACAAACACACACACACACACTGTCTCTATCTCTCATCTCTATCTCCTGTTGATATATCGTATATACTTTATGATAATAAATGATTTACCGAGTGGCAAAATGAATGCGACGAGAGGTTGAAATTGAAAATGGAAAATAAAAAGCAAAAAATTACCAAAATAAAATAAAACGAAAAGAAAAAGAAAAAATCCAAGGGAAATCACATTATAAGGAAAACAAGAAATACACGGATTCGACACTTTTGTGTTTTAGTCGACTATGTAGATTATTTGTATTCTATTTACTTTGTAAAATATACAATATTGATTCCGATATAAGAATGTGCGTTTTCTTAAAAAATCTTCGATCCAAACTCCAACTGGTGAATACGACGAGGGTCAAGATTTCATTCGCCACGTCGAAATTGTAAACAGTTTCTGTAAAATAAAAAAAAAATATTTGAATCATCCCGAAATACACTCATGGGTCTGAGGGACGCGACGTGGAGACCCAGTGTATGCATCGGACGGACAAAATGGTGCTTCTGAGCTTTGCTGACGACAACGTTCAAATTCGGCGCGGGTTGATAAGAGGGAAATTCGCGAAACTGGCGTGCGGCGGCTGAACGACATGCGTGCGCGCGAGGGTGCAAATTCGCGGGGGATGATAAGAATGAGAATGCTTCAGGGGCGAGGGGACGTATCACCGCATGCGCAAAGCTCGTTGCCGATCCTTCCTTCAGATACTATGAGCGGCGGTGTTTATGGCGGAGGTAAAAAGCCGGTCTTATTTATTTCGTTTTTTTTAATCGATTTGACGAGAAGTTGAAATAAAACAACGAGCCACACGTACGAACGTACGAAACATTCGTACGTCCTGTGTTCCGGTTTTATCTTTTGCTTTCCTTTTCGCCGTAGACGAAGTCGGTGCGATTATATTCGATGTTGGGCATCAAAGCTTACGAGTCGGTTATGGCGGTGAGGACAGCCCCAAAGCAGAAATCCCTACGAGCCTCGGAGTCTGGGACGATCCCATGGAAATCAACGAACCTGGTCAACCCCTTAAAAAACGCTACAACATCGATGTCACCGCTATTCAAGTACGACGTAAAGGTACGTGCAGCCAAATCAGTTCGTAATGTAAACAACACGCGATCATTAAAGATTTGAACGTTAAAAAAAAAAAAAAACACTATTCATCGTCGTACTTTTCCCTTTTCAATCATAAATTTTATTCCTGCATTCAACGTGCTCGACCGCTCTCTGATGAGAAATTGAAGATAACAATTTTCTAGATTTGCCAAACAAACTTCGTTACCTTTGCACACTTTTCCCCGTCAACAATCATGAAAACAACAATTTCTAACAGAATGAACCGTGTCGCTGCTTGAATAAGAATAAATTCGAATAAAATTTTCACAAAGATTTGAAAAAGTTGACACGGCGATAACAATATTACTAGGAATTGTGGAAAAATCTCCAAAAATAATGCTAAAAATTAAACTCAATTGACTTAATCGAGGAATTTGCACAATAGAATGAAAATGTGGGATTGAATATTTTTCAAAGACATGGAGATAGTGAGCATGATGAAGGACGGTATGATAGAAGATTGGGACATGTTTGAGCGTTTGGCGGAATATACCTACAAGCAGCGTCTCCATGCATGGCCGGAGCATCACCCAATTTTGATGACGGAATGTCCTTGGAACACCAGAGTCAAAAGGGAAAAGTTGCTCGAACTAATGTTTGAGAAATTCAACGTTCCGGCAATGTACATTTGCAAAAATGCAGTTCTAGCCGCTTATGCCAACGGCAGATCCACTGCCATGGTAGTCGATAGCGGAGCTACGCACACCAGTGCTGTTCCAGTGCACGACGGCTATGTCATTACTCAAGGAATCGTCAAGAGCCCACTCGGCGGAGATTTCTTGACCATGCAATGCAGACAATTCTTCGAGGACAAAAACGTTGAACTTGTGCCTGCTTGTTTGGTCGCTAGCAAAGGTTTTCTCAAACTTTACATTGAAATTCTATTTTTAACATAAAAATAAAATGTTAGAAACGATTTATTAGTTTTTGATGAATTTCTCCACTTGCCTCGGCAATTATTTCCGATGAACATGGAAAAAACATTATTTTTATTATTGAAATATTTTTTTTACAATATTTTGAATCAAATTTGCAGAATCCGTCATTCCGAATGTCGATTTTTTTCTCTTTTCTCAAAAATCTTACAAACAGAATGATCAAGAAAATTTTCAATAATTTACGAAAAAATCGTCAAAAAAATTAATTTTTAAATAACACTTTCGCTCGAAAGAAAATAAAAAAGGGGGTGAGAAAAGTTTTTGAATATTTTGTCAGAAATTGTACGAGAGCGCGAAGCTCCACGATGGATACGAAAATCCGGACCAACGCCAACGTCTTCCTGGCTAGCGTACATGGTGCGCGAGCTCGTGCAAGATTTCCAAATGAATTGTCTTCAAGTTTCGGACGGGCCTTACGACGAGGACATGGCGAGTGCGTTGCCAATGAAACGTTACGAGTTTCCAACCGGATATAACGACGATTACGGTTCCGTAAGACTCATGATTCCCGAAGCGCTTTTCGACCCTAGCAACGTGAAAGGCGTCGGAGCGAGTATCCTCGGAGTTGGTCCGCTCGTCACGACGAGCGTTGGCATGTGTGATATGGACGTCAGACCGGTAAATCGAAGAAATTTAATACAATTCCTAAAAACTAATCAAAACTGACGCAGGAAATGAAGAAATCAACGAAAATCTGTTGTCGATTTTCATTAAAACAATTCAGACAACAATTCCCTCAACTTTTCAATCGTTTTCAGAGTCTCTACGGCAGCGTAGTCGTCACAGGAGGTAATTCTTGTCTGCAAGGATTCAGCGACCGTCTGAACAGGGATTTAATAACGAAAACACCGCCGGTAAATTTTTTTCTCCCAAAATTCCAATTCCATCAAAATGAAAACGGCCAGAGTCTAAAAAAAAAAATATTCGTCTCTGAAAACTTCACTGAAAAGTTGCCGCAGGCTGAAAAACAAAATATTCATAACGATTTATCGTTGAAAACCAAAATAACGATAAATCGTTACGATTATCCTGTTTGTCGTCGTGCAGCAATTTTTTACTCAAGTTTATAGCCACAAAAATAATTTTTTCAGCATCACAATATTCACGTCGTGCATCGAACTTGACACAAAACGATAGCGCGAGACCGCAGTTCTCAGTAAGACAATAAAAGACTTAAAAGTAATGATTTCCCAACAGAGTATGAGGCTGAAAATAATCAGTGCAAACAGTTCGAGCGAGAGACGTTACGGTGCATGGATCGGAGGTTCGATATTGAGTTCACTGGGTTCGTTCCAACAAATGTGGTTATCGCGTCAGGAGTACGAGGAATCAGGTAAGCTCATACTCGACAGATGCGCTTAATGCTGAGGCAAAGCAGAGCAGCGTGGGATTCCGAAAGAGCAAAAAACAAACATCAAACAAAAGCGTAAAAATAATTGAAAAAAAACAACAAAAAAAAATAAGGGAGAGTGGAATTTTTAGGAGAGAAAAAAAAACGAGTGTGCCAATACGACTAATTTCCGGATAATTATTACGCTGATACAGTTAACGACGACAACAATAATACTAACAAAATAATAATAACAATAATAACAATTAACGAGGTTCCTACAAAAGACAATTAAAATGCGCGATCGAGAAAATTCTCTCTGGTGTTAAAAGAAGAAAATAAATATAACAGAAAATGCATAGACATTTTTTTACATATCAGGCTAAGGTAGAAAACAAAACTTTTCGATAGTGAAGTGGAACGTGAAGGAATAAAAAATGTTTTGGCTAAATTTGTCTAAAATGAAAAGACACGATTAGAAAAATGAATTATCTGTTATTCTTCAATGTTTCGTTTACAAATATCGCACAATTCGGGCCTATTACTGTATTGTCATTTTTTTAATATGTACAAAACACTTATCCTAAGTAATTCGAAGTCTTGGAGACAATCAACTTTTGTCCAAAGGACTCAACGATCTGTTAACGATTTGTAATACAAATTCGAGTTTCTTATTGTTTTAGCTTTTTAGTAGGCAAATATATTTTTCTTCGGAGAAAAAAGCCAAAGGTTTTGTGCACTTCCTCCCTCACTGACTAATTCACCGTCCGAGTAGAAAAATAGTTTATTTTCCGCTAGGAAATTGATGTATTTTCGAATTTCCTAAGCGTTTTTCATTTCTTTTTGAATTATTCGTTCTTTCCCCTTGATTTCTTTCTTTTTTCTCGTCATTTATGAATTTTCAACTTTTTCATTGTATTTTTTTGTTTTGTTTTATGTTTTCCGTTGATTTACCATCGACACTGTCGTTCACGTACGACTCGAGGTCAGTCGATCGCCCATCGCTACGATTTGTTCTCGATCGCATATCATCGAATCGGTTTGGGCAATTTGCAAATTGCTGTGTGTACCATTATCGATATCCAACCGGACATTGCGATGCCCAACGAATCCGACATACTCACGATCCCCAGTGAGGTCTTGAGGTCATTCGCTGGCACCTGAAATATAATTAAAAAACGGTAAATATTCTTTTTACTGATTTTCCCAAAGCTCCAAACCCGTCCACCTAATTTTTTCTCTTTTTTTGCCATTATAACTTTTGATCTCTTTCCCAATCTCACAATTTTCGAATTGTGCGAAATTCTGCCCATTTTATTTGCTTTTTGCTTTTTTTCCTTCAATTTTTCGCTTCTTTTTTTTTTTGAAAGTTTATCATTTTTTTTCTTACCTCTTCTGTCATTTTGTAGAACGTATTAACGTAAGCTCCACCGCCGAGAAGACCCTCCCACAAAACGAGGGCAAACACGATCCAGATATTTGGAATATAAAAGTAAAGGCTCTCCGTCAAGAACAAAATGACGTTGATGAACTGAAAGAAACATTCGTTGACTATTTGCAAAGGACAGCCTCTCAAAAAGTAAGTAAAAAAGACCGCAACTTTATATAGATCGTTGGAAACTAGAAATTTACGGAACTTGCTGAAGAGCTCGGTGGGCAAAAAGCGCTGAATTCTTACCTGGAAAAGCGACATGAGCCAAATTCGTTTGAACGTTATGAATCCGGCTGAGGAGCGTGAAATAAAAACGCCGATTTGGTAGTCCGCCTGGAGCCATCGATATTGATCTTCGTGGCTCAACCAAATCTTATCGAACTGTATCAATTCGTACTGAAAACATATTTTTCAAAAAACCTCAATTCACTGAAATATCAACAGAAACGAAAATGAGAAAAAATTTTTCGATAAAATCGATCCAAGAGATTCAAATCCGATGCACAACTCGTTGAAAACTTTTCCCAGCATCCTATCGATCGAGATTTCCCGTTATATACCGACGAAGAGTATAAAATGATTGAAATTTCGATCAGGAAGTCGGTGAGCTTGTTAGTGCTCGTTGGAAACATTCTTGCAAAACTATTTTTTATATTTTTATGGGGAAAGATAGTTCTCCGAGAAGTAGCAAAAAGAAATCACTCCGGAGCGTCGAAATTTTGAAATTTCCTTGGTCCACTCGGGAAAAATAGAAAATAGTTAATTACTTTACTAATTTATGAAAAATTCCATTTTTTTCCATCAATTTTAATATTTTGCATCGTGAATCGAGAATCCGATTGTCAAAATTTTGAATACGTCAGTTTTCAGAATTGAATTTTTATTGAATTTATATTATTTTGCGTGATGAAAATTGATAATTGAAAAATCGAAAATCTTATTATGAAATTTGTTAATTTTTCAATATTTAAAAGTCAATTTTTTCCCATAAAAATCATTATTTTGCATAAAGAAAATTGATAATGGAAGCATCAAAAATCTTATTATCAAATTTCTCAATTCTTCAATATTCCGAATTCGATATTTCCCATTAAAACGAGTATTTTAGAAAATAAAAACTGACAATTTAAAAATTAAAAAACTAAAAACTAAATCTTCAGTTTTCGAAATTCAATTTTTTTCCATTGAAATCATTATTTTGCATAAAGGAAACGAAAGATTGAAAAAATCCCATCGCCAATTTTGTTAATTTGTCACTTTCAATAATTTCCGAGCTTTTCCAAGTTTTTTTTTTCACGACAAACCACGCTCTTGTTATTATAAGAATGTTTACCAATCCCTGATTGATGAAATACTCGAAAAGATAAACGAGGCCAAGTGGAACGATGTACTTGACGACCGTAGGTACGAGGGCGAATTTCTCGCAAGTAGTTTTGGCAGGGGCTTTAATTATTTCTTCCTGGCTCTCAAGAGCGTATTTTGCGACTGAGGTGCTGTCGTGTGGCTCGGTCATAATGAGCCAGAACGCAGCAGCCTGAGCAACTGGTACAACGAGCATGATCAAAAGTGCCTGTTCGGTTGACATCACGACCCTCAATGCAGCGTAAGAAAATGCACCCACTACTCCAGCACCTCCAGTGCCCGACGACCATGCTGTTATTCCATCTCTTCCATATTTATGCCCATGACTGATGATAGTCGCTTCGCCGAATCCTGAAGAAAGCGACGTCAGCACGACCCCCATCATGGTCACCCACTGTACTTCTGCGAACGAAACTGCTAAGAAACTCAGTATCGTCAACGTCACGCATACCGTCAAACGAACACTGCAATGAAGAAAACAAAAAAACAGTTGAGTTTTCCACAATTTTTCATTTCTGGCTCGTCCCACGTCGTGAAACCCGCAATTTTTCTTTCGTTTATTCCAAGAAAAACTCTTCAACGACGAGATTCTCTAGATGGATCGTCAATTTTTTGAAAATTCGAGACTTACTTGACAAAAAATGGTAAAAATGGTGCAATCAATTTGATCATCAAACTGGGCAATATATCCGCCAATAATATAGCTCCAGTGGAAACTGTGTTGCACTGACGTGACGTGGGATCTACAATTGTTGCGTTAACGACAACCGCCGGTTCGTTCTTCTATAAAACATTTTGAAAAGGATTTTTCTCTGCAGAAAATTAAAAAACAAAAACCAAAAGGAATAAGAAAAAAAAAATGTGATAGTACATCGTCACCGAATTTTGCTTCCAGAATGTCGTGCGCAGCGCTCAGCATAACGACGTAGCCATAATTGTTGCAAAGTCCGAGTAACCAAAAAGCCACGATATTTCGCCATCTTGCTATTTTAGCCGCTCGTTCCTGCGAGCCTGTATCGCTCTTCTCAAATTTCGTATCTGTAATTTATGCCACAACGAAAAAGTCAAACGAATCGGACGATTGAAAAAAACGGCCGATCGCGAGTTTTGAATTTACGGAATTTTCTGTCCCAGGCAAAAGAAATTTCATTGTAAAACAAAAAGTTGGACATCGCGATAAAAAATGCAAAAAAAACAAAAAGAAAATTGATAAAACAGACAGAAACTTGGAATACAGGATTTTCGTCATTGTGGAGGAAAAATTCCATGATTAGAAAATGGTCTCAAGCAAATATTTAATCGTGTGATTATCAGTTATCTCGCAGAGATGATAAAAAAATATGAAACGAATGGAAGCCTTTGCTGGAGATGCTTCGAACGTGGATTTGAAAATGTCAACAATCCGAGAGAATCTCTGAAGAAGAAATAGAAAGAAAACAACATGCAGTTCTGCATTAATTGTATGCTTGGCCATAAATACAAATCAATTATAAATGTATCGACACTGGCATCATCGATTGATCATCAGTGGGTCTCTCATTCTCAAGATCATTCGCGACAATGGACTGAATTAATTAGACGTAAACACAGCATTAATCTCAATTGAGTATTACGTCAACGCTAATCATTGGAATTTGCTAATGAATTTAGAAAAATCAAAAGTCAAGTACGAGAGTCTTAAAGGAAAAGATTCCCCCGATAAAAGAAGTGTCGAAATCGTTGGAGGATTCTCTATTTTTTAATGCCATGAAAAACCCATTATCCAGTGACGTTTTCTTTCCGGACGTCCGCACCGAAATTTTCTCTTTTCCTTCGACCCACAAGTGTGTCATGGGCAACAAAAAACAAATTCTACTCGGGGCCTTCGATCCGAACGACAACTATTGAAATTCTCCTCGCGAATACATCTTTTACGAAATCAGCAACAGTGCCCACATATATATCCTCATTAGCCTCGACTTCATAGGCGGTTATGAGTCTTGAGCGAAAATATCAAAGTCGCGCTGTGGTCAAGGTCAGGCGTGTCTTACATCGCGATTGATAATTACATGGACGTTTTGTCTTTTCCATCAAACTAATCACATTTTCTCATTCTCAACACATTTCATTCTAATTTATAAATAAATCAAATTCATCACGAAATTAAATCAATAATTACATTACAGATTATTGATTATTTATTCAACTCGACATAACGATCGATTTTTTTCAGTATTTCCAAGAAATACACTGCGAAATTGTTCATCGAGGAATGGACATTAGTTTATCGAACAAAATCCCACTTAGTCTGACGTCACACGTGGTTAGAATTACGATTAATAATTACAGGCACATTTTGTCATTTTCCTTCAGTTAATCACGTTTTTCTCGTGCCCACCGCACTATCGAGTTCCGTTTGATAACTTAATTACGTCCGTTACACCGCGAAATTCATAATTACATTGAAAATAATAGGCAAGGTATCAAATTCGACTTAACGATCGATTTTTCGTCATTATTGTTGACCCTAGAACGGTAACTGGGGGTCAAAAACGACCCCCGCGATTTTTCTCCCTTCGTTCTCCGGTTTTTCATTGTTTCACCGCTTTTTTCACTAATTTTTTGCCCTGAAACGAAATTTCTCCGGGCTCACGTGATCCTACATCGAAATACGAAAAAAATGAACCCATGATATGAATTTTTCAAGATTGGGGTCAACTTTTACCCCAGGTTGACGAAATAGTTCAAAAGAAATAAAAAGTTACCGTCCTACGGTCAAGAATTACTGTGGGAAATTGATTCGTTAAGCAATAAAATTCGCTCGTACAACAAAATTCTATTCAGGCAGCGAAAAAGTGGTAGACTCCAGTTTTTCGAACAAATTTTGTATCCAGTGCGAAAATTTTTCGATATTTGACCCGAAACATTGTCAGTAATCATGAGAATTTGTATTTTTATTTGGATTAGTGTCTGGAATCCCGAGCAGGCAAATTCTTCGAGATAGACTGAGTGCTGTGCTCAGGAAAGATTTTTATAAAAATGGAAATGTAGGCTGAATGATTAGCCACGAAATTATTGACACTGTGGCTGATAGAGTGAGTTTTTCATTTTTTGAATTCACGATGCAGATAGAAGGCTGTTGAACTCGATGTACCTGACCTACATAACGTAACAGAATTATATATCTCAGGCGGTCAATATTGATTTCGAATTGAGAGAAAGTGGAATTTGGAGCAAAATGTGAACATTTTTATTGATTTAATTCATCGTGACTCTCGCTCAATAATAATATATCGCGAGGTAGACAAACACGTGGCCGTAAGATCAAAGAAAAATGTGTTCCTTATCGCGTCCTTTGTGCGCGGTTGATAATTATGGGGAAAAAAATCATTTTACGAAATAGTTCGTCGTGGCAAGGCGATCGAATAATAAAAATAATTTGCTCGAGCTTCTGGAAGATTATCCATTTTTATCTCGTGCCTCGATCGATTAACGACCGCGGAATATTTGTAATTATTCCAGGGTCGAAAAATCGAACGAATTGTTTTCCAAGCCTTCGTTTTAATTGAGCAATGAAAAAAAAAAACAATTGTTGATTCTGCAAAAATTATCGATTCTCGTTCCATTCTCGAAGTATTTTGTGTCTTCATTTTTTTGTGTCTGCATTTTTTAGTGTGTTTACACAGTTGTAATTTCACGATCGCACGTCGAGCGCCAAACCTGTCGTAATTTCCTAGTTTTTGATGAAACTCGTTCCACGCACATGCTCTTTATCTACGAATATCGATTTATGATCGAAAAAAAACGGATAAGGGCAAAGTGGAATTCTCTGCCTCCAGTTTTTCGAGAAAAATAAAATAAAACGAAATTGCGACGAACGAATATTTACGAGCCGGAAAACTATGAAAAATAATGACTTTCGTATGTGTGTTGAGGGTCAAGTCCGTCATTGAGTAATTGCTCGTTATCTCGTTATTTTCGGACGTAAGTAAATGCACTGTACCTTGAGACGGGACATCCATAGCAGTTTAATTTTTAACCATTTATTTTCCTTTTGTTGTTGTTTTTTTTTCAATTTTTTGACCAACTTTGCAAATCAGTATTTTTCGTTTTCGTTTTAACTACTTTGAGAATGAATAATAATCGTCACTCGTGTAACAGAGCACGCACATCCAAACTTGCCAGTCGTTACGAAGACACTGAAGTGTCAACCCGCGTAATGTGCGCGAAACCAACTCCGATATTCCTCTACGAAAGCTCTTTTTCTCGCCCCATCCTCCCCCCCACTCCACTCTTCGCGATTACAATTCTCCCGGAAAATTATTCGCTCCTCGAACTATAAGAAAGCTGGACAACACTTGCCTCGTCTCTCGGACGCTCAACATGAACGATTTTCATATTTATGTTCGATGAAGGAATAAAAATTGTCGAAACTCTGCTTCGCAATCTTGCACAATTCCATTTTTTATTTTTAACACCTCAACGTCCTCGTAACATAATTTTTATCATCATTCTGCACGAAAACATTTCATATATTCTTACTATCTCATGGTACGAATTTCGTTCCTTTGAATCTCTCGTTTTTTCTTAAATAATCGCGCCTTACTCAACAGCCCAAACAGCTGGTTTTATAAAATGGCGAGCCCCGAACAGGTGTTTGTTGTTCTCGAGAATTTTGACACGAACATTTAAAAGTTCTATTCATTTTTTGTTGTCTTTTGCGAGTGAGCTACTCGGATCGTATTTGAAAATTCAAGACTCTGTTGAACAAACCAGTTGGTGCGTTGATTCGATACTTTTCAACGCCTATAGAGCCGATGCAAAAGCTAACCTCACACTTCGTCGGGGTGAAATATCCGTGGAATCAAATCAGTGCGTTCAATGGAAAACGCTGAGCAGTTGCGATTGAAAATCTTCTGTAAATTTTAACGAGCACGAGAAATCAATGAAGAAATAATAAAAATGAATTTTATACAATCCTGCGCCACTGATCGCAACGCCAAAAACAATCTTCGGTAGTTTACTTGACGTGGAAGTTTTCAGCGCTCAACATTGATCTCTCTTCCTTCTGTCTGGACGAGAGATCGGAGTTTTTATCCAGACGAAAGATAAAAAACACGCGATGTACATAACCTCAAAAAATTCAATATCGTTCGAATTGTAAATTAATAAATCGTATTTAAAAAAAAAAACAGAATCAATCGTGTCGAGTGAATTTTACGAATTGTGACGATCATGGGTAAAACTTCGAAGGACAAACGTGACATTTACTACAGACGAGCAAAGGAGGAGGGCTGGAGAGCAAGAAGTGCATTCAAGCTGCTGCAGATCGACAGAGAGTTCCACATCCTAAAAGGTGAGCAAAAAACAAAAATCAATAAATGCAAAATCGTTAATTTTCAAAAACTACAACACAAAAGTACAGAAAATTCTACAACCATCCAAATTTGCTCGATTGTTTATTCTCAGGAGTAACAAAAGCTGTCGATCTTTGTGCTGCTCCAGGAAGCTGGAGCCAAGTTTTGTCGCGCAAACTCAGGTACGGCATTCCCATAACGATTGATATATCAACAAAAAATTCATTATCCACAAATACCTGACACTCCTTTTTTTGCAGGGAAAACAATAAGGATGGAGAATCGGCGGAACCTCAAATCGTCGCCGTAGATTTACAAGCCATGGCTCCTCTGGACGGCGTTGTCCAAATCCAAGGAGACATCACGAGCGTTTCCACGGCCGAACGCATCATAGCACATTTTGGAAATACTCAAGCGGATCTCGTAGTCTGCGACGGAGCTCCAGATGGTGAGAAATTCAAAACGATTGTCAATCAAGCTCAAAACATTACAATTATAATCATCAGCAGCTAAAAATTGGAAACAACGAAAAAAAATCAAACAGAATCTCCAAAAAATTTGCTAACATCATTTCTGTACCATAACAGCTTCCAAATTCCTTAATTTTTAGCCACAGAAAAAAAAACTCGGAATATAGAAAGAAATTCGCAAATTTTGCTCACAAAATTGACGTCACTGGAAAAAAATTGAACTGAATCTTTAAAAATTCGCTAATATGATTTTTGTATCATGACGGCTTCAAAATTCCTTAATTTCTTGCCATAAAGAAAGAAAACTCGGAATATAACAAAAAAATTCAAGAATTTTGTTCACAACACTGTCATCACCGAATAAAAGTTTGAACTGAATCTTCAAAAATTCGCTAATATAATTTCTGTACCATAGCGGCTACGAAATTCCTGAATTTTTTTGCCACAAAGAAAAAAAACTTGGAGATGACACAAAAGTTCTAGAATTTTGTTCATAGAACTGTGTCATGGTCGTGTCACTGTAAGAATTGCTTCACAAGAGAATCTGCTGCAAATTCTGTCAATTGATAAATTTCAAAATTTCTTTGAGCGTTGGAATCTTGAGCAATTTGTCAATAATTATCGAAACGTTTTTTTTCTTTTTTTTTCTCACGAAATCTTCGAATTCGCTTCGATCTTTCGTGCACGTTTGTCTGATAATTGTACTTTATGATAAAATAACAAATTCCAGTTACAGGACTTCACGACATGGACATTTACATTCAATCACAATTGCTCCTAGCAGCATTGAACATAACGACTCACATACTGAGGCCGGGTGGAACGTTCGTAGCGAAAATATTCCGAACCAAGGACATATCACTTCTGTACTCGCAGATAAAATTGTTCTTCTCTCACGTGACGACCGCCAAGCCAAGCAGCTCGAGAAACTCGAGCATTGAGGCTTTCATCGTTTGTCAGGATTACAAACCACCCGAAGGCTACAAACCGCACATGCTTAACCCACTTTTGACCCACGAGCCACTGAACTTTGATCAATTGACCGGGGTCAACAGGTTGAATTGAGATTATCAACAAAATAACATTCTTCTCGCGCATATTTATTCGTCACATTCAAACATTCAAATTTTTGCAGGTACATCGTGCCGTTCGTTGTTTGTGGGGATCTCAGTCAACCGGACTCGGATTCTTGCTATCCGCTCAAGGTGATTCTCCGCTCATTCCTTACCCTGAACTACCAACTGTTCATTCTGTGCTTAAGAAATTATCAAAAATAGAGACTTTGCCAAAAAATTCGCGCACGGAGACGAGACGATCGTTAAAACATCCGATTCGTCAAATCACGTACAAATCCGTCGTTCCCTTACAACAGGGAATCGTTCTCGTTACTAGAAACACGTTGAAAAATGAAAAAAAAAAGTTTTTCGATTTTTGATCACCAAAGAAATAGAGACAAAAGATTTCTTTCGTAGCTGCCGTACATTATCGATATGGGAATATTTTTTCATCATGATATTCGACAAAAGACTCCAAAATGTTTTGGAATAATCGACTTTTTGGCTTCTTCAAATAGAATAGAGACTTTCTAAAAAACAAAATTCACGCACGGAGACGAGACAATCGTTAAAACATCCGATCCATCAAATTACGTACAAATCCGTCGTTCCGTTACAACAGGGAATCGTTCTCGTTACTAGAAACACGTTTAAAAATGAAAAAAAAAGCTTTTCGTTTTTTGATCACTAAAGAAATAGACGTAAAAGATTTCTTCCGTAGCTGGCATACTCTATCGATATCGGGATCATTTATCATCATGATATTCGACGAACGACCCAAAAATATTTTCGAAAAATCGACTTTTTGGCTTCTCCACGTGTGTGCGTGTGTGTGAGCGCTTCGATTCACATTCCCGAATAATCTCGTTTCGTTGGTTTAATTTCCAACGGAAAATTGCCCCGTCGCAGACAAAATAAATATTTTCATGCATCGACCCACTTTTCCATATCGTGCTTATCTGTTTATCTTGTGCCGAGTGAAAACCGTGTGTGTTACTTTTTTGTTTAACGATCCAGATTGATGGGAAGGATTACGAGTACCACGAACCGAATCAAAGTCCCTTGGAGCCGCCGTACGCAGAAGCTTCCGATTTGTTGAAAAACGGCACGATGGATCTCAGGAAGCCAAATTCCAGCGTCGTGCGTCACGATTTAGCGAGTACAACGATTAAAAACTTCAAACTCGAGGCTCGAGGCAAACAATCGGACGCGATTGCCAGAGAAATTTCAGAAAATCCAATAAATCTCGAACCATTGAGTATCACTGATTAATTATTTGTAAACAAAAAAAAATACAAGGACACGAATGCACAAAACTATTCGAAAAGATTTTTCCAACTTTTTTTATTCTTACCGAATCAATCGTCGTCCTTGTTCAGCAGCAAATTCTTGAGAATCGAAATTCCCGGATAATTGAGTTCCTTACGATACAGTCACGTGTCTCACCCTCCCATCGCGACTGGAAATTCTAGAGATATTCGACAGAAAGAGAGAGAGAGAGAGAGAGAGAGAGTAACATTCGTCCGATAAACAGTCCGGCTGACCTGTAAGACCGTCAAAGGTGAGAAGGAAAACAAAGCATGCAAACGGACAAGGTAAACACGGAATAATATTCAACAAGATGAAAGTCTTTAACGGTTTCTGCAATGAAAGTTGAAAAGGTGAAAGGGCGAGTGTCCAGTTGGAGTAATTGTTTATAATTTTGGCAGAAAAATCGCTGCTACGTGTGCCGCAAGGTGTTTTGTTGCTGGGACTGTTGCACGGAGCACGTGAAGAAGAAACATCCTTGTCGTAAATCCGTGTGTCCTCTGTGCTGTTCAGCCCGGCTCATAGTGAGGAATTTCGACGATGAAGAATTTTTCTGTCACGTTGTTTTCCATCATTTGCCGTTGTGCTGTCGTCTTTGCGGTGTGATATATAGAAATTCGAAAGATTTGCAATCGTTCGGTGCGTGCAATCGAGCAGGAACGACCTGTCGTTTGGAGAAGAGCGAAGAATCCAATTTCACTCTCAACTCACCGTCGTCCTTGACAAAAACACCTTCTGGCTCCTGTCCAACGAGAAACCAAAGCTCCGCGACTGAGGGAGATTGCAACGCCAACTTTATCGACCTGATATCGCCCCCGGAATTCAAGAGAAACACGAGCACGCCTATGCACGTAAGTGGCCACGGCTCAAAGGCCCAATTTGTTTTCAAAACCCCGAGGAGCCCAAATATTTCACTCAAAACTCCCAAACTTAGCGTCCAAGTGCTCAAGAATCAGAGGAGAAACGAATCTGCGATTGATAAAGAAAATAACTCGAAAGAGACGAGCAACAAAAATTGCCAGAGTCTTTCCGCGTCATCCAGCGACTCGATTTATCAAAGTTTTTCCTCGAGATCGACCAGCTTGGCCGACCGCACACCACTGCGATCTATTCTCTCAAACCGATCGCTCACCATGAGCGAAATCTCGAGTTATTCCAGTCGAAGCAGCAATTCTGGGAGAAAAATGCTCGACGCGATGCAAGAACTTGACGAAAACGCAAAAACTGAAGATTTCGTCGCGTCTGACAATGTAGAAAGTCAGAAGCACGATTCCATCAAAAGAGTCAGATTTTCAGATCAATTCCAAATGAAAAATCAAGTTCAGAGCACAACTGTTGACCAGGAATTCGAGGATATGGAAAATGAAATTTTCTACGAGGCACGACAAAGCTTGTCCGAGCTGTCGATACCCCTCGTTGACAAACTCTCGGCCTCGGCTGTTCAAATCATCGACGAAAACGAGAGCAATTTTGAGAAAGAAAGAAAAAACGAAGATTCCGATGAGCTCGAACGTCCAAACACGCGATCAATGTTCCAAACTCTTGACAGTCAATTAAAAAGCCCGCAAATCGTGAAATCAACGACCGAGGCTTCGTCATCGAGAGTAGTAATGATGCTCGTCGTTGAAAAGAGTGGCAACTTGGACACTAGCGAGCTGGTACCACTCCTGGACTCGAGCCTAAAAAAGCTCGTTTCCAGTAGCAGCGAAAAAATGGCAAAATCTCTCGAAGTCATCAAACCGAAAAATGAATCTCCAAAATCAGCATCATCCGTAATTTCCGTTGATAGCTACATGAGTTTTTCGTCCATCGAACATTACAAAACGCCCAATTCTACGATCAACGTCACAGAATCCGACGCTGGTAATTCCGGCGGAATTTTCGCCTCAATGGCTCATGCCGTGAGGGCCGCATTCCGCAATTTTTCAGGTAAATCTCCCAAACTTTGCCACACTGCAAAATTAAATTATGTCAAAAAACGTTAATATTTTCTTGAACACGTTAAACTAAATATTTTCAGAAAATTTCAAAATTTTTGTTATTCTGACAATATTATTGGTTCCTAACGCAATTGTCAACAAAATTTACAATTGGAAAGACAAAAATTTGCTTTCCGAAGAGACTTTCTAAAATATTTATCGCTGCAATAACAAAATTTTTGGAATTTGAAAAACAAAAAAACGTTTAGTCGAACGTATTCAACAAAATATCGATCTTTTCCAACGAAATCTTCTCGTCAGTGCATCGAAATAATTGAAAAGCCACGAGCCCTCGAAGTAATTTTGCCTTTTCCCCAAAATTTCGTTCACTGCAGGGAGTAGATCCTCCAGAAACATGTCCAGGGAGCCATTGGAGCAGCCTCCGCGTCTGTCTCTGCGATCCGCGACTCCAGAATCCAGCGCGGCATCGTCGAGAGTTCCAACGATTTCAGCATCGGCTTCGTCGCCACGAAACGCCAAACGTTCTCGCGACACGGACGAAGTTGTTCCTCTACGTTCCCCAGACTCTGGGAATCCTCTGAACGACGCCAGGAGCCCGATACCCAAGAGACCTCGAGGCTGGTACAAAATCAGAGGACGCGAGCCAATTGCGAGAATGAGAAACAACTCGCTCATTCCTACGCAAACAATCTCTGCGGAGATGCAGCAACGACTGCAGCAACGTTCGCTCTCCATGGACGACTCGATTCTAGTTGTTCCTTCGCGAGTCGATCAATCCACGCAGACGGATTGATTTTCCGAGCCATAAACTCTTGATAATTTGCATCACCAATTAATCATTTTTCAATCATTTTCTCAATTTATTAGTTGAGAACGTGAAAAAAAAAATTGGTAAATGATCAATACGTAATTTTTTCAAATCTTTAGACAAATTATAAATTAAATTTATACAATCAATTAATTAGATCGGTACAAAAATAATGTGAGTATTCTCGTATTTAAAAAAATGGAAAATACATTCGAACCGAAAGTTCTGCGCAAGTTTCAATATTTTTTGGTATCCGGTTCATTTTTTTCCATCAAGAATCTTCCGGACTCGTTTCTCTCGCCATTTCCTGAACCGTTTCGATGCTCAATAATTCTCTGTGCTTCTTCGACAGTTCTCTGAGCTGAGGCTCGTTCACTACGTTTGCGGACGCCGCGCAAATATTCGTTATCAGTCTTTTCATTATGTTGATTTTTTGCAGCCTTCGATCTATCGATTCTTTTTGCCTGCAAGTTAAAAATCACATGAGAAACTGAATTTTATGTTAGGCATGAGAAAATTCTGCTCACTAAACTTACTGCGCCATTTTTGGATTCGTCTCTTTCAGCTTCTCCTTCCTGATGCTCTCTTGATGTGTCAAAATGTCTCTGAATTCGGAAAGCGACTTCTGGAGTTTACATTTCAATTCTAACTCCTTTTCCCATTCCTTTGCTCTCATCTCCTCACAACTGAGCACCAGGTCGTTCAAGTTGAACAATTTTTGCATTATGTTTCTCAGCGTCCTAAAAAACATCAATTTTTTTTTGTTTATTCTGTTTTTTTTGTTCGGTAATTTTTAAAGGAATTCAAGAAATAATGAATATGAGTTTTTTCTTTCAGTTTTCGAGCCGAAGGGACGATCATGCAAAATTCTGAACGAATGATGAAAAAAAAAAAATGTTTACTTGCTGATTTCACTGTCTTCTGAGTTTTCCAAAATTCCTTGGATTTCGCTGGATTGCAGACAGGAAGCTATGGCTAGTTTGTTGATCGTACAATGGGCTATTTTCTCTTGCAATTCCATGTGCAAATCTTCACCAATTTCGTTCAGGGCTTCCGAAGGCCTTTCTAGGGACAAATTAAAAATTTATGATGCGGCGAGTGAAATTGATGGGAATTGGTTTTTTTTTTTTTTCATGTGAAACTTACGGGCTTCGGCTTTCGCTCTCAGCGCCAACATTTTGGCATTCAGTGCCACCAACGACTCTCTAATATCTTTAATCTTTTCCTCCGTCGGCTTGTAATCGTGGATGGAAATTGCACCGACTGGAAAATTCGCGATGCTTTTGTGCAGGGAACTTATCGCAGAGTCCAGGTTCGCTAGAGCCCGAGCTTTCATTTTGTCTCCAATGGATAAAAATAATTGATGATTGTTATTTTTTTGTTTGGTGGAAAAAATACTTCGTTGGAATATTTTTTACGATGGAAAAAATTTATTCAATCTTGTCGATTCAGTTACTTTCAATTTTTAAACACTCGTTTGACTCGAGAGTCTGTATTTTGATTTTTCTGATAATTGTCAATTCTTGTTGAAAATATTTATGAAGAATCTTTAGCTTGGCCTCCAATTGACTTTTCTTTTCGACCTCCGGCGATTTATAATGAAGGAAACCCTTATTGAAGTAAAGAAATGAGAAAAATAAAAATAAAACATGAAATTCACGTGAACGGACATAACCTCTTTCTTCCAGAACCGTCCAATCAATGTAATCACGGAAATGATTGAACGCGAAATTGGCAGGCGAGCAAATTTATTACGAATATTTCGAGAAATGGGAAATTAACAAAAATAATTTAATTTTTGAATACCTCCGATTTACACTGGTTGCCGGCAAAAATTCTATCAAAACTTGAAACAATAATAGGGAAGAAAAATAACATACGATGCATTCCGTTGCATTTAAATTGCGTGTCGAGATGGCGCTTCGAACGTATGTGCATGCATTCGTGAACACATATCCACAGTCGTATTGGTATGGACGTTGGAATGAAAATTGGAGGCCAGTTGGTTGGGAAAATCAACGGATTTTTGTAGACGAAAAAAACATTTTTCAAAATTCTTACGATACGCGAAGAGGAGTTGTTTTTGTGAGACGGGAAATGGATCATGAATAGCAATTTCAACAAGTGTGTCTAATTCCAGTGCAGCGCCGCGCGAAAGTGCCATCAATCTTTCTCGCGCTCGTTCCCTCCCTCTTCGCGCATTATCGAATTCTATATTTTCGGCCAAATCGATCGATTGCCGACTAGTGTTTCGCGACTAATATCACAAAGTCCCTATAATGTTTGACATATGTCAAGGAAAAAGAGGAAAAAAAATCTCATAACTCATAAGCAAGCGAGCCAGTGTTTTATTTTCGTTTGAGAAAAATCCAAAATTATTCGCGTGTACTTGCTCGCTAAATCGTCATATATATCAACACATGTGTGCGTATTTCACTAATAGAATTAATCAAGGGTGTGTGTTGATGTGAGCGCGTTGGTTAAACGAATTATCAAGGTGTTCTGCGGAAAGTTTTGTGTTTTTTTATCGTAATTCCCCCGCAACGAATTTTTTTCTCGCCTTTCTTGTTTTCCCTTTCACCGCAAATAAAATTTTCTCGGGCGTGCACCAACAATTGGAAGAATATAATTGACAGTGAAATTATTTTTAAAATGATATTGTAGTGATGCGCTTAAAAGGAAAGAACAATACCAAATCTTTCCACGGCGTTTATAAAGTGCTGTCCCGTATATGTCGTGAGTATACCCAACGTAATTAATTCACTATCTAATCAAGCTGATTCGTCCAACACAATTAGAGTCGAATATACGGAATTACGTAAATTCAAACTCCCAACAGAAAGAACGGGAAACGAGATCGAAAAAAACGATAAAACCGAAATTTCAATTCTAAAAATAAAGAAACGAAAATCGAATATTAAAAAAGTTGAAAATTTTCGAGAAAGCATAAATGGTGATAAAATTTTCAGGTGCTGTGGACAAAGGTCAACTCGATGGTTTCATGGCTGATGGCTCAGTGCCGCCACTGAAGAGTGGACACGATACTCAAACGATGGGTTTCGCGACGCAACAAATGCGCGAGGCCTCCGATGTCTCGAGCACGGTTTACGCGGTCGGTCATTACGCGCCAAAGGTCTTGAGAAACCTCAATGCTCAGCGTCTCAAGAATCAATTCAGCGACGTCGGTATCGTCGCCGGGGACAGCGTCATAAGAGCTCACAGATCGGTCTTGGCGGCCAGTAGCGCTTATTTCAACGCCATGTTCACCGGCGGTCTCGTCGAGGAGCAACAAGAACTCGTAGAAATTCATTCCGTCTCTCCGAACATTCTCTCCATCCTCATAGATTTTATTTACACTGGCAATGTCGATATCACTCAGGACAATGTACAAGAGTTGTTTGCCGCCGCCGACATGCTCGAACTCGACGAAGTTGTTTCCGGTTGCATAGATTATTTGCGTCAACAATTACATTACTCCAACGCACTTGGAATTTATAGGTACGCAGAAAAAATCATTCCTCCTATGATTTCCATTCATTTTTCTCTATACGGCAATCGTTTTTATCGAAAAAATCATACTAACCCTGGAACTGCAAACCTGAACCATGTTCCTTAGTTGTTTTTTCAGCACTTTTAGGTATTTAGATTTTTCACCAACTGAATCTTGATAAAATTGAATTTACTCTCTACCATTCTCTTTGGCATGAAAAAACAAAAAGATTCATATACCTATAAGTCAGATTACTGCTTTCAGAACGATTTTACGAACAAGCAACTCATGGGGTAAATATTTAGCCCAGTTTGTAGTTTGAAGGTGAATAAATGGGTTTGTGGTTGTGGGATTAATCGTAATTCTGTCGCAACTTTCAATTTTCATGATGCTGGAGTTTGAATCGTTGGAATAGAACGAAAAGAATATGTTGTTATTCATTATTTCGATAATTGATGCAGTTTTCCCAATTTCTTCGAATTTAATTCGAAAAATTGTTGAGAAATACCGTATCAAAATTTTTAGCTCTGCTTCGGAAAATAATAAGTTTTCGATGCATCCTAACGATGCGGACATCGTCAATTTTCTGTGATAATAACTGACACGTTCGTTGGTGTTTTCTTAGATTTGCGGAAGCACACAACAGACTAGATCTACTGGAGACTGCCCTACACTTTATCGAAGTCAATTTTCCTCAAGTTTCACAAGAGGAAGAGTTCCTTGATCTGCCAAAGGATTATCTCATTCATTTTCTCAGTAGCGAATACATACACGTCGACACTGAATTCCAGGTGATAAAAAACTATTCGAAATAAATTTATTCTCGTTCACAAGAGACTTTGCGATAGAAAAATGACAAATTTTCGACAAGAGCTCTGAATTTTCATGAAGAATTATAATATTTAATTGAAAAAACGTTGCAATTGGTGAAAATAACGATCTGCGGTGTCCCTGGTTATCAGGTCTTCCAAGCAGCGTACAACTGGATCGTCCACGACATTCCAGCACGTCGTTGCTACGTGTTTGAGATCCTCGGGCACATAAGACTGCGTCTGTGCTCATTGGCACGTCTGGACAGTGTGATTCTCGAATGCAAGGACGCGAGTTTGATCGTGGCGTTGCGATCGATACAAAAAGATTTGGTATCGAACAAGGGCTGTTTGGTGCCTTTGCGCGCAGAGCCGCGGCTTTGCGCTAAGAAAAATATCCTCGTGATCGGTGGCTCGAAGCGAGAACACACGGTCGACAGTTGGGCAAGAGATGCTGAGAGTATTTACGAGACTATCGAGAAATACGACACGTTCACTGGGTAAAAAACATTAAAAACGAAATAAAATATCGAAAAATTTCGGGTCTCTGACACAGAAATTCAAAAAATATTGCTTCAACGTATCGTTGGCCCTTTTTTAGCGAATGGAGCAAAGTCGCGCCGATAGGAATTGGCAGAATTCTCCCCGGAGTCGCAGTGCTCGACGGCAAAGTCTACGTGGTCGGTGGCGAGCTGGAATCGTGTATAATAGCTAATGGGGAATGTTACGACCCACGCGACAACGTTTGGGCGTCCATCGCCTGTATGACCGAGCCCAGATGCGAATTTGGTCTCTGTTCCCTCGAAAATGCGCTTTACGCTTTTGGTGGATGGGTCGGCGAAGATATCGGCGGCTCGATCGAGACCTACGATCCCTTGCTCGACAAATGGGAGCTCCATGGTCAATTGCCCGAGCCTCGATTCAGCATGGGGGTCGTAGCTTACGAGGGTAAACCCATAAAAATCACATTTCTCGCTATTAAGCTCATACACTCGAAAAATAAATAATCCATAACCATAACCATCGCAGACGCAGCAGCTTAAACCTCAAAAATTACTCGACCCCATAAAAATCACGAAAATAAAAAATTCCAGGACTGATTTACGTGATTGGCGGTTGCACTCACGACAGCAGGCATCGGCAGGACACGATGACCTACAATCCCGTCACGCGCGAATGGAACAACCTTGCGCCCATGCTCACGCCTCGATCTCAAATGGGAATAACGATCCTCGACGGTTATCTTTACGTGGTTGGTGGAACGAACAAGAATCAAGAATTCCGCACGAGCGTCGAGAGATATTCCTTCGAGAAAGTAAGTTTATAATTTCGGAATTTCATTAAAAGTCACCGAAAAGCATTCAAAATAAAAACATCGAATCAATCGAAATTGTTTTTTAACCTGCGACTCGAATTTTCATCATCTTCGAATTTTAATGAATTTTCGAGCATCAGAATTACCGATTATTTTTTTGACATAGAACAAATGGACAGCCGTAGCTCCCATGAGCATTGGACGATCTTATCCAGCCGTGGCCGCCGCCGACGGTCGTTTGTACGTCATCGGTGGAGACCAGTCGCAGGATATAAATTTCTATCGTACCCAAATAACGATATCAACCGTAGAGTGTTACGATCCAAACTCCAACAAATGGGAAGAATGCACATCGTTACCAACGAGTCGAGGGGAGGCTGTCGCAGTAATCGCACCTTTCTGATCACGATTTCGCCATGATGATCGTGTAGTATTCTCGTTCATAACAGTCTCGCAAGGTCGCACCTTTTACACACTTTTTTCGAAGGATATTTGAAAAAGCCAAAAATATTGCAACGCGAGATTAAGAAATCTTCTTTTTACTCGAAAATATAATCATTTATTTTTTCTCCATTCTTTTTCCCGGCCGTTCGTCCGATCGGAATTCGAAAAAAAGTTCCAGCCGAACCAGAAAAAGCGTCAAATGACGTGAAACTGTTTTTTGTTTTTCGCCCCGGACGAACGTTTCGGAAAAATTGAGGCTTCGGAATTCGCAGAGATTTTTCTCCCGCATTGGTCGCAACCCAATCAGAACGGCGCGTTGCCTGGAAGCAAACGGAAGCTCGAAAACGAGAGAGAAAATTTTCTACGAATTTAGTTTCGTGTTCGATCGCACACGACGCGAATTGACGTAGTTGGCTCACGCCGACACGCGCTCTTCTCTTTATTCGTACTGCATTTTTTATTCCCTTTAACTTAGTCGCAGAAATGTTTTTCGAGGCAACATTTACAAAGACTAGAACTAACGATACTCTTTGAGATTTAGTTTATTTGATTTTTTATTCGTATTTAACTCACCGTAATCCGTTTCACCGAGTCGTCCAGGAACTGTCTAACGCTTAAGTCATTATTGAATAAATCTTGTAACGATTATTAAAAACAACAAGAAGAAAAATCATTGAAAATTGTTCTCGACAACGGTCGCGGGTCTCGGGGGACAAATTCGCGCGAGTCCCGTATACAATCTTCGTGAATCTCGTTTTCATTCAAAAATCTAAATAAATATATAATATACAATTTAAAAAAAAGTTTGTTACTCGAGCATTACGATGGAATAGTTACGTTTATCGATAACAATTACATTTTTCATTCGCATTGAGCTGGGACTTAAAAGACGCGAGGGAATAAATAAGTGATCGCTTAATGCGAATGAATAATTGAGAAAAAAAACATATTTTGCCGTTTTTGCCGACAATTCGCGGATATCTGTGAGTGTGTGCTTGCGTGTGTGATTTCCAAGGCCTTCGAAGATAAAAATTGAGAAAAAAACAAACACAAATTGATTATTATCGCCGATTATTATTGTTGTAGTCTCGTTTGATGTTCTCTCTCGAATGCAGTCATATCGTCGAGGCGAGTAAACACTCTTGAATCAAGAAGAAGCAAAAAACTAAATGAAAAATGGCAAAAAAAAAAGGTCAAGATATAAGTAGGATTTAAAAATGGAGGAAAATTATACGACCGATCGATTCTTCCTCGAGGATGATCGATCGCGTCGTAATATATTGAAATTATCATCCGGAGACAACGTAAAATCACTGGAGTTGTAGGAATTGCTACTTTGCATTGAAAAAACAAAAAGGCTCGATCATTCGCTTAACGAAATTAGTATTTTTGCTGGTTTCACTGCGTTCACTCATGACGTTTTTTATACATAATAATAACGAACGCTTGAAAAAATGGTCGAGGCAAAAATAGAGTGTGAAACATGTCATTAATGCAAAAAGGAAAAAAAAGATTCCAGTGGGAAATAAACGAGAATTTTCGCTGATCGATTTATCGTTGTCTCCCTAACGAACCTTCCCCCCACAACAACCAAAATCTTCGTACATTATGTCGTGTCGCAATTAATGGATCAAGCACTCCAATTAACTAATCATATGTCTAATGAAAAAACGAACAAACAAACCAACAAAACAAAGAAAAAGAAATGGACGTTTTACACAATATTATAAATATAAAATGCTATTGAATTCTGTCACGTTTACAGGTATAAATAATAAAAGAAAACAGATGGAGCGAATGGACAAATAGTTCTCAGTCTCTTTCGATTTATTTCATAAATAATGAAGAGCTTTTTTTATTTTAACATGCTTTTTTTTTGTCAAGATTCTCCGGTGACTCGGGGACGAGGTTCGAAGCTCAAACACGAAGCTTCACCGTTTTGTTGGCTGGCAGCGTGACCGGACTCAGGAAAATGACGAATTTCAAGTGAACTTTTATTTTTTAATTTTGTCTCCAGGCCTTCGTCACTGCCCGGAGAAACTTCATGAGTCAGTAATTGTATTTGTACAGAAGTTACTGTTTCTTCAAATTTTCTCGCGTCCCTCAATGCCGTTTGTCGCATTTTTGCAGCCAACGAAATCCAACAATCACGCAGTTTTTGTAAATAGGACTCTTCGAGCTTCGGCAGAACTGTGTTCAACCGGGCAATCTCCTCGCGACGGAGACTCACCAGGTCGTCAAAAGTCCCAGCTGTGTCGCTGCCGTCCCCACCCCGGAAATCAGGGTATCCCAGATCTCGATCTCGCGACCAAATCTCGCGATAACGGTTCACGATCTCGTCGAAAAGGACAGTCAGGTGGGACAGCGTGGATTCCATATACTCCGATGGAAGGACCTTCAAAAATATCTCTTTTTTTTTTTGGTGACGTATAATTTATTCGAAGATTCGAAACTTTTCGTTTAAAAATGTCAGAAAAAAAAATTTTTACTCATTCTTTTTTTTCCTTTATTCATTTTCGTTGCGTCTCAGTGTCGTAAGAAGTTTTTTTCAATCCAAACGAAAAAAGGAAATGATAATTCAGTAAAGTGACGAATTTATCAAATGACGAAACGTTGAATGACAAACCTGCTTGCTTTTGTATTTCGGTGTTGCCGAAGCAGTCGAGCAATAACAACAGAAACAAGGATTTTTCGAGATGGTATCGATCCTCGTTAAAAAACTGGAATTTCTGTCAATCAGTCTGGCGAGAATGTGCCACTGTCTTTCTCTCGCGTAATGCAATATCGTGAAGCCACTCGTGTTGACGTGTTTCAGGTCGATTTTCCGATCGATGCTGTACCAGAAATCGAGAAAGTCATTTTGATCCCAGGAGGAAGATTGAACTGCGATCAGGGCTACGTTGTCATTGTTCTCATCGAGGAGCGTCAAATCGGCGCCGTTTCGAACTAGCAAATTAATCATTTCCAAATCTTTTCTCCTCACTGCCCACATGAGCGCGGTCGTTTTGTCCTCTTCGCTCTGGGAATTTATCGGGTAACCGTCCCTCAAGAGCCTCTTGACTACGTCCACTTTGCCCAGAATTATTGCGCCCAGAAGGAGCGGAGTTTTCGACTGTGAACGTCGTTTTATCACTTTTTTCCCACTTTTTATTCAATTTTTCAAATTCTCTCAATTTTTACGTGGCAGTAGAATCAAAACCACAAATTACTGTCGTACGATAAATTTCTTTGGGAAAATCGATGTTTCGTGAAGACGAGAACGAAAAAAAAACGTGGAATCGAAATGCAAGGCATTCTCACGAGATCGGTTCTCCGAAGAACGTTCTTCAGTGTCTCGAGTTCGTCGGTTTTGAAAAATATTGCGAAATTGTTGGCATTCATGGGTTTTGCCATAAAGCCAGGCAGCTCCTTTTCGTCGGAATCTCTGGACTCTGTAATCGCGAGTTTACTCGATCTTTCCGCGATTTCGACGCTCTTCGATCGCAAAGACTTGACTTTTGTTGATTTTGAACCTTTTTGTAATGAAAATTATTCAAAAAACAATGTACTACGAAAAATTGCGTAAAGATTTACTTTCCACAAAGGAATCAATTCCTTATTTCTTCGTATATTTGTTTTTTTTACTTAGCTCCAATGTGTGGGATTTATTTATCGACGTAACCGAAGAGCCATCGACACCGGTCAACCGTACGCTCGACGCGACCATCGAAGAATCTTGTTTCCTACGAGCCCCAATTTTCTTCTTTGCTTTCTTGCCCCGAGACATATCCTTCACTTGACCTTGAGTTTTATCCTTGAATGAAATTGCTCCGAATTTTTACGAACTCTGTATTATCGGTACGAAGATCGAACGCGACGTGCGTTCCTTTTTTGACAGGAGTGGAGCCTCGATAAAAATTGAATGTCGAAAGTTACTTCATTGGAAAACGACTTCACAATGCTTCGAGATGTTGTTTTTCAACTGTTTTTCTTTCACTGGGAACACCAGCGGGCGTACAGATGTGTATTTGCGAAAATTTCGACCCGGAGATGCCGAGTTACTCGGACGCGTTTTCGTATCTAGCGATTCGAGGTGATGGAGAAAAGTCCCCCTCCGTCTCCTCGTGAAGAGTTCTAGGGGGCGTTACTCACCGACTTTTTAGAAGGTGATTCGTAGAGTAATTGTTTTTCGTCTAAATTAAAAAGTATCCACTCACTTTCGATTCGCTCGAGTATCAAAAACCGGAAATACAACAAGACTCAGTTTCAGGATGAAATAACAATGGTTGACAGCTTCCCCGCAGTACTACGTGAACCAACATCAAAATTTGCCGCCAATTCCTCGTTCGTAAACATCACTTTTTCAATCGTGTAGTTATCCCCACATTCAAACCTCGTTTGTTCTCCTGATTAGCTTTTTACTGAGCGTTTAATTACATCACCACAATAAAACGATAAAAAACACTGAACTAATTTCTGCCGCGAAGATCCCTGGAATAATCGTTTGTATCTCAAAGCTTCAAAAGAAGTGCAAATCGCGTACGACGTGCCGGTTTTCTAGGTTAACTTTTTAAAAAGAAAAGATCTCTCGATCGGAAAAAAATGAGTTTGTGGGTCGACAAATATCGGCCTACGAGTCTCGGCAAACTGGATTATCATTTGGAGCAAGCAAAAGACTTGAAAAACATGGTAAATATTATTCCTCACGATGAAAAAAAAATAAAAAATAAACTTCCACCAAAAATGAATGAAAATGGAAAGATCGTTAATAATTACGTTTCGACTGACTTTTGCCTCAACAATTACGTCGAAAAAGGTACAAAAAGGAGATTTTCCTCATCTGCTCGTCCACGGGCCACCGGGCGCCGGCAAAAAGACCAGGATCATGAGCATCATCCGAGAGCTTTACGGCAGCGGCGTCGAGCGACTCAGAATGGAAAACATGCAGTTTGAAGTAAAATCTCAACAACTTTTTCTCTTTCATCAATATTTCACAAAAATTCGAAAAGTCACAGTTTCCTTTTCTTTTCCCTGCAGACGCCATCCAAAAAAAAACTGCAGATCATGACGATAAGCAGCAACTTTCATATCGAAGTAAATCCCAGTGACGTCGGAATTTACGACAGAGTCGTTGTCATGGATTTGATAAAAACCACCGCCCAAACTTACCAAATCGATCCGAGTGGTCAAAGGGATTTCAAAGGTAATCGAGCGATTAGAATTGATTTTTTCAGCCTCCCGCATGTTGCAACATAAAATTTCGCCATTTTTTTTGCCCAAATTTAATTTTTGCGTGGAAATGGACGAGGATGATAAAAATTTGGAGGAAAAACAAGAGGCTGCTCCACGGGCAATACAAAACTCGTAATAAATTTTTATTAATTCTTTCTTAGTCGTGATCCTAACCAACGTGGATCAACTAACGAGAGACGCTCAGCACGCTCTTCGTCGGACAATGGAAAAATACGTGACGTCCTGTCGATTAATTTTGTGTGCGAACACAACTTCCCGCGTTTCACCAGCGATAAGATCGCGTTGTCTTGGGGTTCGTATCGCTGCGCCGACTCACGAAGAAATTGAAAATATTTTGCGGCATATATGCAAGCGGGAGGGCCTCAATTTGCCGGACGAATTGGCCACGAGACTGGCGCGAACTAGTGGAAGAAATCTCAGGAGAGCTATTCTGATGCTCGAGGCTTGTAAAGTCGAACAGTAAGAATCTCATTTCCTCTTTTTTTTTCTTTTACTCAATTTTCCTGTTTTTTTTTCGGAATTTTTTAACGAAAATGAAAAATGGCTCGAAAATATTTATAAAATCGATGTAAATGTCGAGGAAAGAGAAAAAAAAACGTTGCATTTCCAGGTACCCCTTCACGGCTGATCAAAAAATCACAGAGCCAGATTGGCAAGTCTTTATAAGACAAACAGCCTCGATAATGGTAGCGGAGCAAAGCCCAAAAAAAATACTCGACGTTCGCAACAGACTTTACGAGTTGTTAACGCACGCGATACCCTGTGACGTTATATTCCGGGGTTTGGTGCAGGAATTGGCAAAGAATTGTGATCTCGAAATGAAGGGAGAAATAGCGACAATGGCTGCGGAATATGAGCACCGTATGCATCGCGGTTCTAAAGTAATATTTCATCTGGAAGCCTTTGTCGCTCGTTTTATGGCTTTGTACAAGGAATACATGACGTCAGCGATCGGGGAAGAATTTTGAAGCCTTTCTTTCTGTTTGTTCTTCACTGTGTGCAAGGTCATCGTTTTTTTAATTTATAAGGCATCATATATATTTATTCTCTTGTATATGCGATGGAATAAAAACACCATTTCTGTAAATTAATGTCTTGATCGTTCTCTCTCTCTTTTTTTATTTCCAGACGTTTCTTTCGCGCTTGTATCGAGAAAATCAAATAACGCGCATTTTACGAAGAACCCTGAACGAGCGAAGGACTTTTTACAACGCGCAGTTGGAAAATTCTTGGGCTCGTCGACTTTCCTTTCATTTTCACGCCATTTCAAAGTACAGAAATTATTATTTATCTGCCCATCTGTTATCCGTTTTGAGAAAAAAACGTATTTTCACACTTTCGTGCGATTCTATTAATAACTCGATGAGTCTGAGCGCGATAGCGTTCTATTTCGTCCACCGAATCTCTCAATCGCATTATCCATCATTCTTTATCGTCAGTTTTTTTCTCCGACTCAATTTATCCGAGAAAACATCCTCACCGAGGTTTTCTTGCACGAGAAACATGTTTTCCGGAGGTCGAATACACAAGCGACGCGCTTAACCGGTCCCAAAGTTCATCGTACTTGACAGAGCAACCTTTCCACATGCGCACTTGAGATTTTTTTTCCAACCGTTTCGTTCGTCACTCCCGACACGATTTTTCCTCAGAATTGATAAAAAATCGAGGATTTCGAATCGATTTTTTCCAAATTTAATGAATAAATCAAATTTTTTATAATTCGTACACGCGATTTTTCCATCGTAATGTTTCACGTGCTCGAGAATTTGTTTCGTGGATCGCTCGGGGAGTAACGAAAGCGTGACGTTTCGGAGAAATGATGTAACTCGATAAAGATCCTCGGCGCGACTTATAAAACCGAGAAATTGTACGTAGTACGATTATTTCTTTTTTTTTCTGTTGTCGTTGTTAGCTACACTGAATAATAACGTGCAAAAGTATTGAATTAAGTCGTGCCGAGATTTATGAGGAATTGAAAGTACGACGTAACGTTGAATGAGTTTGATGGTGTAACGAAATATTTCCTGACGTTACAGAGGTTCTCGTAAGCGGTAGTCGGAAATTTCAAGCATCCGGAAGCGCGAAGATGACGCGAGATTGTGAGTCAGGAGATGAAGATAATGGCTGGAGCGAGAAGAATAAAAAGCGCGAGGATTGTGTTTGGAGCCGGTCAGAAATGCGCGATCAAAAGAGAGGATGAGTCGCGTGGAGATTGCTCAATATTGCTAACGACGAGTCCACGTTCTCATCAGCTCGGTCGACGACTTAGCATCGTGATCGTATATATTTTGCTTTCCTTATTTTTATTTCTCTCTTTACCTTCCACGTGGAGCCTCGTCTATGCCGCGGAAACATCAATGACAAATTTCATTGTCTCTTTTTATTGCTGACCGTATTCCACATTTTCTTCCGCCTTAACGCCGCGGATTATCTCGAGAGGCTTCACATATTATAAAAAACAAAAAAAAAGCGAAAAAACACGCTAACGTTCTCGAGATATTAATATACCCTTCGCTACGATGCTCTATATTTGACTGTGATAAAACACTAAATCTCCGAGTACACGTTCAAACATACGAGCAATTTCGTGTCAATTTTTATCCATTTTTTTTTTCAGTAGACATTTTTTATGAGCAAATTTTCGTTGTTTTGGTCGCATGCTCCATCCCCACGAGAGTACATTTTTCGAAGCCCATAAAATTCATTGGTTCGGAATTAAGAAGCTTCCTCACGGTAGGACCGAAATCCAGAGGAAAAAACAGTACAAACGATGATTTTTCTTAGCCCTCACGTATCTTTCTGACTGACATAATAAAATAAAAACACAATGAAAAGTCACGAGCAGTCCACGTGTTTCTATCGAATGAATCGACAGCATTTGTAATGTATTTTCGAGGCAATGACTTATCAGCTTTTCAAATACGCTCCCAAAACAGGCTCGAACGAGGATTTCCAAAAATCGGAAAGTCACGAGTAGTTTACAACGTAATTTTATGATAATTGGTCGATTAATCTGTTTCGAGAGCGTTCGTGACGTCGTAAAGATTTCCGAATGTTCTGGTTACTCTGCAAACTGGCAGGATTGAAAATTTTTGTGGAATCGAGATCCGTGTGTCGATCGTCGAACCTCGATGCTGGTGAATCTTCGAAATCGGTCGAAAATGTCTCGGAGGAATATTGAAAAGAAAGAAAGGAAAAAGTTTAAAGATTGGTGAATTCTGTGGGAATTTCGGCTGGAATTGCCCATTCATAACGAGCATTGTGTAACGGGATAATCGAGAAGGTCATAAACGTCTTATCAGGAAGAAAATCTGTCGCGTGAGCGACGAAAAAGATAGCGATAAGGGTGGGGATTACAGATTAAAACGATACGGGGGGCCTCGGAGCTCGTTTGACACTCTAATTCGTTTTTTATATCCCTCGGAGTAGCGATAATTAAGAACGTTTATTTTATTACTTTGGAGCTCCGCGAAGTGTCACGAATTTATAAATCAATATCAAAATTATTCTTTTCTTTTCCCTCGCCGCATCGTGTTCGAATGGAAAAATAGGACGTTGTAAAACGACAATAAGCGATGCATTTTTGTTCACAGTTTCCAAACGGTTCTCCTCGATTCTTCACAACAAGGAAAAAATCGTTGTTTCAGTTCTAATTAATAGAAATTTTAATCTTCCTTTTATTCGTAATCCCAGGGATTTGTTTGGCTTAGCAAAAACCTAAAGAGATTTCGGAGCCGATGCCACAAATAGAACGTGTTATTTGGACGAGGAAAGGGGAAACAAAAAAGATAATACAGAGGGAACCGCGATTACGTGGCGGAAGTTGAGGAATTCACACGCAAGAATCGCGTGTTTGTACCTCGCTCATATACTCGGTCTATTTCTCGAGGCTTATCTGCGTTTAGATCCAGACGCCAAAGCCTACAACGTGCCCTCGCTTTCTTTCTTTTCAACTGATTAATTATTTACTCCAATTTTTAACAAACTCTTGTATTTTCTGTCGCACAGTGATGCAACTATTTCCAGAGGCGATACCTTCGGACAACCGGAAGTCAATTCCGCACTCGTTGACATCGAGACTCTCGGACGAACGGGAAATAGCACTTAAGGCGCTATCTGTGTGCTCACCTTCTTCGGCACATTTTTCATACTCAACTTTGACAAATATTGACCCTCGGCCATCGTCGAATCCACGAATCTTTTCAAGGGATTATCAACCTCGTGACCAGGCTCCAAACACCAAGTACGCACATCCTTTTATTCCTCCTTCATTTTAGTCATTTTTTTCCTCAATTTTGCTACTGAACTTTCTCACCATAACTTTTTTGTTTTTTAACGTTAATCCCAGTTTTTTTTCTCTATTTTTCCAACGCACTCGACAAGTTTATTTTCGTTCATTAGTTTCTAATCATTTTTTCCTTCGCCGAGTTTCGCGGAACTTTGCTGCAAAAACTTGCCTGCGCGTTCCTCGGGCTCGGAAATTCCGATTTTAATATTTTGACGTTTCTGCGAAAAATGATGGACAAAACTATTTTCGTTCGATTATCAACTCTTCGGCTTATCTTCATCTCTCAATGACGAATCGATGGTTTCGATCATTTTCTCGCAAAACCACTTCACAACGCGATCATTCCTCCATTTTTTATTAACTCCATGACGAATATTTCTATAAATAAAAATTCTCTAATAATTCTCACGTTTGCGTTTCCCACGTAAATAGACATTTTGGGCAATCGGATTATCAATTATCGAACGTGAAGTATCGAGATTCTCGAGAACAGAGATATAAATGAATGGGGGCGTTCGTGCATCGTTTAATTGAAAAATAATGCTTTTTGTAAACAGAATTCAATCGTCCAGAGTGTTATTGGAAAAAGATGGATCAATCAGGATTATCAGAAAAATGAATTCAGCCTGAACTCGTTGAAAAATTGACAACGGAGGAAAAAATTTTCTCGGAATTCACGTTGAACGTTTATTGAATATTTAAAGTTTTTTCATTTTAATAAATTTCCTTCGAACCTGTCGGCAGAGTGAAGCACGATGTCAAAACGTTTGAAACTTCCCGGAACTCGTAGATACAAATCCGAGCGGTTGGGATTTTTAACTTTTCCGTTTTATCGGTGGGAAAATTTTGTCTCTGGATCAATCGCGAGACAATAAATTTCCTCAAATGAATGTGTATGTTTGGTAGATCCGAATCGACGGGGTACGGATCAGTGCTTTGGATATGAGGCTGGAGCTGGATCGACGAGATTCACGATTCAAGATGCACATCGCAGTTTCCTCGGTTATCGCAGGTGTTCGACGTGCATGGGGATGCACGTGTGTCCGTACGTTCGTATATTTGGGAGCGAGGGTTTGTAGAGAGCCTTAAGGATATCGTGGGAGATATGGACGAGATTTACGTGCCCGATATTGGCTGGCCAAGTAGTACGAACGTCGATGATGGATCGTGGGTGATAATTTGAAAATTATGAAATTCGTGAGTGTAATTTTGTTATTTTCATTTAATTCCAACCGAGGAACGAATCTTTAGGCTCTTTGTACGTTTTTCAGGATTTTTCAAACGTCCACTGTTCCGGAGTGTAAAGCTGATGAAAATTTGTACAAGAAAATGTTTATGAGTCGATGGCGATCGACGAGGAAAATAGAATTGAAATTTCAAAGCTTTTTACACTCGCCACGAGAAGGTACGCAACGATTTCTCATTTTTCCTTTTTTTTGCGCTTCTTGTTTATTCAAATGTACGCGTCCATCTCGTGGTCGGTAAATAATTGTAAATGAGACGCATGAGGGCTCGTGCGCATTCGAGAATTAACACGCGACGAACGAATCGTCCGAAGGCCTTCAGCCTCTCTCTCTCTCTCTCTCTTTCCCTCTTTCTCTTTGTCTCCCTCATGTGTGCATCTATTTATTCGTAATTTGCTCCTCCCATTCAGCCATTTCTGAATAATGCACCGGTCTAATGATATTTTGCTGCACTATGAGACTCACATTTACGTTTTTTCTTCTTCGCCTCGTCTTCTTTAGTTTTTTTTTCTATTTTACTATTTTCCCTCTTGGGTTCCATGTCCAAAGACGCAGAAAAACGTACCTGGCGACGATTGTTTCTCGAAAATCAACTTCCGCGTCGTCACTTTGTCTGTGTTTTTTTTTAATTTCTCACATTAATCGTCAACATTGGCGACTGGCGCCTGGCCATTAATTTGCAATGAAATTCCCATAGCAACGATTCTGCAAATTTCGTTGCACAAAAACGAGAAAAATTTTGTTGGAATTCTGAAAAAGTCTCGTCATCGTCTTATCGTCATCGTTTATTTCACCATTTCTTCAATTACGGATCTTCATTTTTCATCATCGATGAAAAACTCATTTTTCTTAATCTTCCGCCGACAGTCACTTCCTTAATCAAATATTTCTGACGATGATACGTTCGATCGAGTTCGCTTGGCAGGGGAAAAAAATTGCATTACCCGTTTAATCGATCTTCGCGAGAAACAATCGACAGTCTCGGGACTTTTTTTTCCTTTTTTTTTGCCCATTCATCGGCTACGACGCGAATTATCTTTCGTGGATTATTGAACTTACTAAAAATAGAAACGTCGCGATGATCGCCCGATTATTTGCGATAACAATCATCGAATTGTTCGAGCCACAAGCCGCTGCGATTCTGGTTCGTAATATTTGTTCTGGTTTCAAGGGCGAGAAAAAAAGGTTGACAATCGGAAATGTTTTTCTTGTTATCAGAATTATGTAACGCGGTGTTTTTCTATCGATCCTCGCAGTTGAAAAAATCCACTGCATGACGAACTTTGCGTTTTCCACTTAAGAGAAAAATAACCGCCACGAAGCCGGAAACATCATTTTTTCAAGGCGAAAATATGAAATACGAAAAAAAAACCCAGAAGGCCCAAATCGATCGAATTTTTTCCTCCGCACGATCGGACGGTCGAAAAGTCAATTTTACCTGCGATTCCGTTCTCCGCCGAGAAGATCTAAATAAACGTATTTCCGGATCATAACTTGCAGGGGATGAAAGGACGAGAAAGAAAGGAAAAATGAAAAAAAAAGTGATAAGAAATGTGAATCTTGAGAAGAAAATGAGAAAAGAAAGAAAAAGGGAAAAAGGCAAGTCCCTCGTTAGTGGGATTCTTGATGTCTCGTTAACCACCCTCCGTCCCATTTATTCGAGCCAGTAAATAACTCAAGCAACAGCTATTTCATCGTTTCTACGGTGTAAGCGCGGTATCGAAAGAGTGTGTCAAGTGTCTCATAAGTCAGGTTGCAACTTTCTTTACTTTGAGCTTTTTGTAACGCTCCTTAATATACATATACAGTCGGAGTATAAACGAGTGTGAGTTGAGGGAAATGTGATAGGAGTTCTCTGAGGGGTTGGTTGAAAAACATTTTCGCCAGGACGTCCTGGAGGATGAAAAGAAAAGAAGGAAGTAAGGAAGAAAAAAAAAGAAGAAAAGTAACTGGAGGAAAAAAAACGTAGTGAAAAGTGAAGTTTTATCTTCCTCAACGTCGTAACAATGAAAATTTATCGATGCTCGTTATAAAACACGTTTTTTTTTCTTGTTTCTTCAGTTATTTTCAAATTTTTGTTTGTTTTCAAAATTTTCTCGACACGTGAAAAAGACACAAAGTCGCGTTAGTCGTTGGCTGAGAAGCAGGAGGTGACTACAAGAAAGAGAGGATTGAGAAACGAGGTGAAAAAGGAAGAACGTTGGCCTTCCTAAAATTCGCTTTTGTGGTGCTTCGTCTCAATCGCTTTTTCTTCACAGTATTTCTTTCTCCCTGTCTCTCTCTCTCTCTCTCTCTCGCCTCCCTTACACCAGCAGCGAGTCTCTCGTTTGGCTTGGAATTTAGATCGATAATACTACTCGAGAATCCCTCACCTAATGTGTGTAACCCAGTTTTATTTAATAGCTTCAAAACGTATTGGTGCAGTCTACAATCCTCCACTGCACATAATCATATATCTTTATTATTATTTCTACTATTATTACTATTCTCATTATTATTATTTTATTCAATACGAGTGGTAATGGTTCTGACCCAAATTTGCTGCTTCGTCCAGGCTTTACAGCCGATCGTGCGATAAAATAAGCCTGAAATTTAAGAATGATTCATTCTTGCGACGCGAGCCATAACATTGTGTCTCTCGTCTTCATTTTTCTCACTGTACCTATTTATCATCCAAATGTCAAAGCATTATTGCGTCATTGATTAGATTCATGAATCTTCTCAGTGTTTCCTGATAATTATGGAAAATTTCAACATTTTTAAACCTCCAAATTTACCTGACAATGAATATTTACATTTGTTTTTACGTTTGCCCCATTTTTCACTTTCTCATTCGCCCATTCCCATTCCTCAGAATAAGGAAGCACGCGACCAGTGTGCTTTTGGGTTTAGCCACAAATGAAGGTATATTCTTAAATCATTATTATTGGGGGAATCTGGACACACGAAGGTGTCGTGATCCTTAATGTGTTTTCCAATGGTGAGGAAATGACGAAGCAGCTAGAAGTTTATTGAGCATATATCTATGAATTGAGATATACATGGATATCGGTGTAGATATTTACAGGCGGTTTTGGTATCACTATAGATCGCGCGGCGACGAAATTGCCGATGTGGCGAGCACACGGAGTGGGAGTTTGGTCCTCTTGGCCGCGCCTGCACAAACGGCTTATCTCTCTCGACGACTTTATGTATATTACGATGCTCAAGGCACGAACACGAGCCAGTACACCATTGCCGGCTAACTAGTCGAGAAGTCAAGAGATCGGGAGTTGGCAATATTCACATATATGTATATACTTTGTGTGTGTTTACTGTGGAGAGATTGGTACGAGCCCGTAAACGTGTGTTGTGAATGTGCTATAAAATCGCGAAACACGCGGTCACGGCTTTCGCCGTTTGCTCTGTCTCTCGATCGTGCGCGCGTAGAGCGATGTGTGCAAACGTGGCTTTGTATAGATATATCGTGTGGGGAGTGCGGTTGTAGTTTGAAAAGCCCGCGTGGATCGCACAGTACGAGCCGAGACTCCGGCGAGGCAACGCGCTCACCGCAGCGTTCGTGTTGTTAACAGCGTCTCTGTGTTGACCTTTTTTTCATATTTTTTGTTGGCTCGTGACGAAAAAGAAAGAATAGAAACTTTGCGAGTGAGTGCTGAGAGAATTGAAAGCGCGAAAAAAAGGCAAAGTCGTGTTGAAAAATCGGAATCGCGACGACGCGATCTCCGTTGCGCGCTCAACAGTCGAGATTTTTATTCAAACGATATTTTGTTTCACGATCTTTCCTTTTTACGACTATTTGCTACGCGGTGCTTTTGTTTTCGTGTCGCCAATTATCGCGATAGAGTGGCTTATTTCTCGAGCAATAAACATGGGCGACAAGTGCACAGTTTCGTGACATTAGCGTGGCAGATAAATCATTTTGTTCCTCGTGTTTTGAAGTTTCTGGAAAAAAGGAAAATCCACAGATCGACAAAATGTTTGTCGTCGCCTCTACGTGCGTCATCGTACTTCTCTCGTTAATCCTCAACACCGCACAGGCCTTTTTCACAGCACCGGCACCAGGTACCTTTTTATTTACCCTCTGCCTCTCTCTCTCTCTCTCTCTCTGTCTCTTGCTTCCTAGCCCACGTGGCTTCCACATTCAATCGCTTTTTTTACCCAATATTTACCTCGAAGTAACGAAACCCTCGAATTTCTTGATAAACTCGTTTTTGTTTTCTCTACTTTTTACTATTCAAATTGAACGCTGCCTCCTTTTTTAACGTTACGAAACGCCAAGTTTTCTTGTTGATATTTCGGCATCGCTCAACGAGCTAACACTCGTTGGCCTTCCGCTGCTATTCCATGTGTTTCTCGAGAACGAACGCACCGAGTGAGAGGATTATCGCTTTTTAATCCACAAAGGGCCTTGTTTGTGAATTTTGTTCTCATATTTATAAATCTTGCTACACACATCACACACACATTCATATTTTTACATATACGAGTGCTGTAGAGAGTCAGAGCAATCAACAAGGTTATCGAGATACGTCCTCGAGAAAATATAAATCTTCGAGGCTCGAGTTGAACCCGAGCCTCGATCCCCGTTCGTGCATGCCTCTAATTTTAGTTCGACCATTTGCATCGATGAAAAATTTCCTTGAGACTTGCGCAGCCCCCAACTTCTGAGAAATTCAAAACAAACCGTCGAGCGACGTTTTTTTTGCTCGATAGTGAGAAAAAACATCGATGAAAATCGAGATGCCAACCCTCCATCTTTTTCCATACGCGCTCCTCCATCTTTTCCAACTTTTTTCGCGATCCAAGCAACAAACTTCGCGTTAATCTTCGTACGTGTGTCGCTGCGTCCTTTTTACGCCAAGAGAAAATGACGCTCAACGGCTATTCATATAGAAACAAGATACCCAAGCAAAGACGCCATTTACCTTTGCGCACAGAAGTAAATGCCAGACGTAATGTTTGTTCCTGCATATCGCACGACCTCATACAAGATATACACATCTTCCAAGTATTATCATCGTTTATATCCATGCATACGATGCCGACGATACTCGCGTACGATCATTTACACAAGACAATCTCTTTTCCTCATCATTTATTTCAATTAATTCCCACCACGGAATTAAATATTCATAAACGATTGATTTTCATTGAGGAGACAACAAAACAAGCGTGACTCGGTGACTTCCCCCAAATTTGCGAGCCGACAAAGAGGACGTTTTGAAAAATCAACACAGGAAATTAAATTTCGTCAAAAAAAAAACGTCCAAATTTTGTTGAACACGGTAAACCAAGGGTTTTGGAAATTGTTTCGTTATTTCGACCGTATTTTTCGTTTCTAACGGCAAAATTTACGATCGGCATGACAAAAATTTGATTTTCGTTTTTTTGTTTTTCGTTTTCGTGATTTTTGTTAAAAAAAACGAATCGTTCTCAACAAAATTTTCTTCTCACTGAATTATTCACCGATCTTTATCGACAAAAACCCCAAAATTCATGAATTCCTTCAAAACTTTTTTCAAATTCGAGAGACAAACCAGCGAAAATCGTTTAGCGATGTATTTTCAGAGGAGCAAATTAAATTGACGAATGTTTATCGAGTTTTTGAAAAACCCCGGATCGATATCTCGAAATCGCCAACGATTGCGATGTCCTCTGATAAAATGTCAAATCTAGAATCAAAAGAGGAAGAATTGACTGGAAGATACAATGGAATTTCGAATGAAAAAAAAAAAAATGGAAAAAGACGCTGCTCGTTTGACGACTGGGGATACTTTATTATTAGCCTCTGCCACAATTGACCTGGCATCGCGTACGCCAATCTTTGTATCTCTGTTCATTGGTCTCCTCTCGCATAACCCCGCGAGGGCATTAACAATCGCGCATTGTATGTCTCCTGAAAAGTATAACAATCATAATAAAAATAATAATAATAAAAGCGAGAAAAAGAAGAAGAAGAAGCAAAAGCGTAACAATTTCTGTGCCAGCGTTGTCGCAACGAGCTCACGATGTTATTCGATGCCAAAACGGAACCTTTTTGCTCGCTCCCCGGGCCATTGTCGTCCGCAGTGTGACATTTTTTCCACATAAATCGACACATTTAATTGCGATTTATGTGAATGGAATATGGAATCGATATGGCAACGAAACTTTGGGAATCTTGATGCTCGGAAAGTGAAAGAGAATTTTTCGACAAATCGCGACGTCTCGATTTTTTGGCAGTTGGAAATGTAAACATACGACGTTTTCGTTGATCGTTCGCTCTCTCCCTGCGATGTGTAGACACACGTGTCCGTTCGAGCGTGCAAGCTCCTTCTCATAATTCGTTCTTCGTTCTTTTTCCCTTGTTTTGTTTACGTTTTTTTTTCATCTTCCCTCATTTAGCTCGTTCTCGCTCATTGTCGCCTTGTTGTTTTTCTTCTCCTTTTATTTGACTCGTCCACCTGGCAATAAAAACCTTTCGCACGAGACTTGCTCTTACTCTCGCCGAGCTTATTCACATTCTCAATCTCTTTTTCCTCCTTTCATGCCCTCCACCCCCTGCACTCGTTTTTTTGTTCCGTACCCCCTCGCACTGTTGAACGATGCAAAAGCTTGCATACACACTCATCCACCTTGCTATATGTATATATGTGGACACGTAATATCGCGACCTACATTAAGGAGCCGTCTCTCTGGCATTGGGCCAAAGAGCGTGAGTACTTACCGCTCTCGCGTATTCTCGAATCTCCTCCCTCCCTCCCTCCCTCCTCACTCTTTTTCTCTCTTTTCTTCTCTACCGTTCTGTGTTACTTTTGCCTCGTGGGCTCGTTAACTTGTACCAACGGACAATTAAGCCGAGTGAATCGATCAGCCAGGGCATTTAAGTTTCCTCTTCCTCCTCGTACCTAAAAGTTTACTCACCCAAAATAAAAGACAAGCTCATACCCCCCGAACCCTCTCTCTTTTTCTCTTGAGGGTCCATGCATTTTTTACCAAATGCTTCATACCGTTCAACATTTAATCCAACATTTTGCCGTCTCGAAATTTTTCTTGAATTCTTTTTTACCCTCGTCTTTCGTCTTTTTTTTCCGATTTTTCGAACTACGAATTAGCTCCAGAAAAAATTGTGAAAAATGTTTTTATCACTGCGGAAATTAAATTTTGTCAAAAAACTTCGATATTTTGTTGAGCACTAAATATTTTTGGATTATTTCAACATTTTCGAAATTTTGACAGTTTTTTTTTGTTTCTAACGAAATTGTCAGCAAAATTTGCGATTCGAATGACAAAAATTACTGCGATGACAACATGTTTGAGATTCGAGAAATAAAGACAGTTGGTCGAACGTTTCCCACGAATATTTCCATCTTGTCCAACGAAATTTTGTTCTCAGGCATTCGGGGATCGTTTCTAAGTCGTTTTTTCCATTTCCCATAGACTGGAGACTTGACGAACTCCAAGAAAGTTAATTTGCTAACGAAACGTGTGGCAAAGAGAACGAAATTCGTTGTCGCGAATCCAGCGATATTTATTTTTTCGTTCAGGAAGAATAATGCGAAGGAAATGATCGAATTTCCACTGATGCAATGAACCGAACGAATCCGAAGAATTAACTTGCCCACAGTAATAATTAAAGTGACTGAGCTTTGTGTCGATGCAGTGCAACGAAAAATAGTTCGTTACGAGCCAACGATCGAACTTGAATGTTGTATAATAATTGGATTGAACTTTATGTCCATCATTGAGCAACGATTGGCTGCTGATTGGGATACACAGTTGGACATGAAGGAAGGGGGGGGGGGAGGAAATAAGAAAAGAGAATATGTGAGTGGGCAGAACGAATTGTTTCGATAACTAGGCGTCCTCGAGGTTTCAAGGATCGTGGTTATTCTTCGTTTCACCCACACTAGACTCGTGCTCGTTTGCCTCCTTTAGGAAGCGCAACGAGAAGAGGAAGAAGGGCCGCATGGCAAGGGCTAAGGGGGGGGGGGGGGGGGA
>JBAJMU010000009.1:3104904-3213154 GCA_037952995.1 Hyposoter didymator
TCTCTCTCTCTCTCTCTCTCTCTCTCTCTCGCTTTTATACTTTTTCTCGTATAGGGGAAAAATCTTTCTACAGTCCCGTAGCGCATCAGCATCGTCCGCCAACAGCTGCAGCTGCACTTCTTGCACCTTTTCCTCCAGCTTTTCGACCTCGTAACTTCGGCAAGTGCACCTCGACCTCTATCGAACTCCACTCGACCCAATATATTTATATATACACACACGTGTATCTATTTTTTTGCCTCTCCCCTTCCCCCACCCCCTCTCTGTCTTTTGTTTCTTTTGCATATCTTTTCCCATCTGAATCAAGCTCCTCAATTCTTCACATTTTTTTTACCTGCCCGGATGCGAAATTCTGCACAACGTTCGTTAACGTTTTTGCAATCGTGCTCGATCGGACTAGCATTTTTTTTGTTTTTTTTTTCTGTTTGAATGCTAAATTGTTTCAAACGCTCAACTCCCAATTTTTTTTGCTGCATCGATTATTTTTTGCAGAAATTTTATACCCTGCGGATTTGAGATTCTAAAAAAAGGATGAAAACAAGGTGCGCTAGAGGGAAATGGCAGCAGGTAACTCGATAACTCTATAAATAACAGGTGGCTCGGGACACCGAAATTCACACGAGCCTGCAATTTCGCTAAGCGACACCGCCGCACGAGACATCCGAGTCTCGTGGAAAAACGCATCAATTGTTTTTTTTTTTTTTTCATTTCGTTTTGGTTCTTACCGAATTACGGGCAACAAACTTTTTGCGGATTTTTTTGTTACCAATTTTTTTAAGAATTTTTTTTGAGCCTCGAAAAAAACAAAGTTTTGAGGGAAATAAAATTCATTCGGGTCCAGAAATGTTGGCGATATTTTTTCAACGTTTCAAATCTTTGGAATTATGAATTTTTTAACGACGCAGAAAAATTAATTGGGACGCGATTAAATTTGCGATTCGTTGGAGTTTCGTGGAAAATGCATCAATTTTTTTTGCATCTTCGTTTTGTTTCTCAACGAATTATGGGCGATAAACTTTTTGCGGATTTTATTTACGATTTTTTAAGATTTTTTTTCGAGCCTTGACAAAACAAAGTTTGGAGAAAAAAAATGTATTTGGGTCCCGAAATGTTGGCGATATTTTTTCGACGTTTCAAATCTTTGGAATTATGAAATTTTTAATGACGCAGAAAAATAAATTGGGACGTGATTAAATTTGGGATTCATTGAAAAAACGATCGAGGCCCGAGAAATAGTGAACGAAAACGTGATTCCGTTATCGAAATTCAAGATGAGAGTCGTTTTTTTTCTCGTCGGACGTCATCGACGAAAATAATCACAGGGGATTTCACGTGGCGGAGCAGTGAACTTGCCAGGCACGTTCGAATTTTTTAGCGTAAAATTCGCATCGCCAGTGACTTGAAAGTCAGCCAAGACTTGAATTTTTCTTTCTTCCCCATTTCTTCCTGCTGATGCTTTTTCTTTCGGCCTCTTTTCTATCATTCCTCGGGGTATTGTCGACCAACACAACTCCCGAATTCAGAGACTCGATCAACCATTCTTCCGCTGATTACCACTTGGATGGCACGTGATCCTTGGAGCGTGCAAACCTCCGCAAGGACGAGACACTGTCCAAAAAATAAATCTTACGAGAAAAGAAGGAACAAAACAAATGGGGAAAAAAATGGAGTGAGAATGCTCGAGTGAGGGGAATGCGCAGGAGAACCACGTGGGAAATGATCATTTAGAACGTACGAGAGATCGTGTTGATGAGCAAATCTCGTTTTTTTTTCCTTTTTTTCCTTTTCTTTCCGGTCACGAATTCGCACGAAAACGTCTCCATTCTCTAGGCGTTTTTTTTCCTCACCCAATTGCAACGTTTCTTCGAAATAATCGCACCGTTCAAATGAAAAAATATCCAATTGCGTTTCTGTGTCACGAGGCCATAAAAACTGATAAAAAAATCTCGAAATAGATAAATTTTGAAAGAATTTGAAAAATTGATTATAAAGTTCGTCCAACCTCCAGCCGGATCAGGATCAAACTTAATGAAGCAGTAAAAACCTGCACAATTATGAATGAAAAAAATAATCGATGCTTCAATAGCAAATGAGAAAAAAACTTCGTGCCATCTGCAGTAGAAATCGAGGAAAAAAAAATCTGGCACTTTGCCTGAAACAATATTATGTTTTCTGCTCTTTTTTCTCTCTCTCTTTTCCTACTGTACGAATATTCATCGTCGCGTCATACTTCATTGTTGAACACGTGTAATACATCGGTCTTTCATACATAGAGATACGGTATTTATATATCTATAGACATGCATGTATGTCGAGCACATACTTGGAACAATGCACTCGAGGGAAACTGAGCCTGCATAGTGCCCAATGTTACATTTGCCAGTGGGATATATTCGTCTTTTCCCATTTTTCGTTATCCTGGACTCGTAGCTTATTTATTCATCTCTCTTCTGAATTTATTCATTTTTTTCCTCATTCCATTTTATTTATTTATAATTTTTTACGACGAAATAAAATTTTAATTATACGTTTTCGAGTCGATTCTTCGTTGAAATTTCGATGAAGATTGCACGTACTTGGAACAATGCACTCGAGGGAAACTGAGCCTGCATAGTGCCCAATGTTACATTTGCCAGTTGGATATATTCGTCTTTTCCCATTTTTCGTTATCCTGGACTCGTAGCTTATTTATTCATCTCTCTTCTGAATTTATTCATTTTTTTCCTCAGTCCTTTTTATTTATTTATAATTTTTTACAACGAAATAAATTTTTAATTATACGTTTTCGAGTCAGTTTTTCGTCCGAATTTCGACAAATATCACTGTTCGATTCAGATTTGAAAAATGTGCTAATATTATGATAACAAAGTTTGCATCGTTGCGCAATAGAGTGGAAAATATATTTTTTTAATCATTATTTCGATAATTGATGCACTTTTTCCTTTTTTTTAGTAAATTCGGTTTTCGAATTGCAAGGCACGCGGTCCCACTATTTTTGACAAATTCTGCATGAAAATTCAGCCCTCTGCTCAATAAATTGATTAGTTTTCGTTGCATTGTAACATCGTAAAATATTTTTCTTCCTCTGCTCGTAATTTTCTTGGTGTTTGTGTTTTTTTTTTTTTCAATTTTTCACTTAATCTGGAATGCAACCCGATGCACGTATGCACTCACGATTTCATTCTTTAGATTCTTATTTCTCTCTCATACGCCGAGGGGTAAAAAGAGCATGCGAAAGAGATTCGATTTTTCTCTATTCTTGCCTCTTTTAAATTCGTCACGTGCCAGGACAATATACCCACATATTTTATCTTTCTAATATCGGTTGGTTGCTGCGCGCTGCACGTTTCGTTTCTCCTTCTCTCTCTATCTCGTTTCCTCCGTCGCTCTCTGTGTTATGTTTTCCCTTCTTCCACGCTTTTGTTTGTTCCTCTTTTTTCGCTGACTAAATTGTACAGCGTGCATCGTTTTTCTCCGGGATGGCCTCTTCCCATTCTTATTTCTCTCTTTGTTCCCCTCTCCCAGAATTGACAAACTTGCAGTGTGTTTTATTAGCACGACGTATGAGTCTCTCTATTTCGCGTGTTTGTCAAGTGTCTCGACGAGAGAGATCCAGGACCTCGATTTATGCTCCAACTTCTCGGCTCCGCAATTCTTTTTTTATTTTTATTTTCATTAAGCCACTTTGTATTTTTTCGCCTCAGCTTTCGATCTCTCGGGATCGAGTTGAATTTTGGGAAATTTTTATCGCGCCAACGACGACATCGAAAAGTCAAAAATTTCGTAAAAAAAAAAGACACACTCGTTTTTAGTGATCGATTTTTTTATTTGAAATTTCTTTTTTACGGTTTTTCCGCTGCCTTTTTTTCTATTTTTCTTTTGTGGAACAAAACACTATTTCGTAACGTCGCATAATGGTGCTTGTGGAGGAACATTAAGGCCAACCACGACGGAAGGTCAAAAACTTGTCGAGGAGTTTCTTTTTAATTAACTTTTATGACTCGACGAGAATGACGAAAAAAATAAATAGTTTACGTCTTGGCAAGATCGTCGCGAGTCTCGAGTGCGTGCGGGCACGTTTGAAAAAACACAATCCAAAATTGCGTAACTCGTCACGAATATTTTGTAGCATGGACGTAATTTTAAACTCCCACTTGACAGAAAACACAATGTTGCTTGACGCGTAATCGGACAATTCGTACATTTAGGCCGGAATAACGTATTTGCAACATCGTAAGAGAATTCCGTGTTTGTTGAGCTAAAACAGTAGAAAATTGTGATGCGCAGTGCTGAATAAAATGTATGTATAGATAAATCAATTGCAATTCTCAGTTTTTTCACTCGAGGAATTCATTTCATCCAGCCAAATTTTTTGGGACATCAATTCTGCCTCTTGCTTCGCCACAAATTTTGAAAATACTCACTGGGCATTTATTTGTCCAATGACAACTCGAAAATTGCTCCAAATATCGGGTGGACCATGAAATTTCTTCGTAAACAGTACGAGCCACATTTTCTATACCTTATCATTTTTTTTTTTTTTTTTTTAACCGTAAATAAACATTTTAAGTTAATTACGAAACGCTGCTCGGTTTTCATCCACTTTGAGTCGATAAAAACCGAAATAAAATAGCGCGGTTGAAGACACACTTGCCCTGATCATGAGGTCAAAGGTGTGCCACACCTCTTCCGTGCGTTCTCTCTTTCCACCATCGATTCTTTTCTCACCAAAGCATGCAAACCATCGACAGGCACAATCCCTTGAAAATTAATCGAAAATTATTTCGTCGTGATGAAATTTTTGTCGTTAATTTTCACAGTAAATTCCAAGTGCTAATTAATTCATTGCAATGATAACGACGTAGACGAGGCAGTTGATTACAGTGAATTATAAAAAAAAAAAATTAAATCGTCATTTCGATACAATTTTCGAAAAAAATTCGTTTGGATTAAAAATCTAAATGATTTTTTAATGAAAATCAAGAGTGCGTCTCGGCGACAATTATTTTTCGTTCTGTTGGCAGGACAGGATGTAATTCCTAAGGAATGCTCGGATTATTTGCATATTATAATATTATGTGGACATGTATTTGTTGCTAAATTTGCATATTACAGAATGCGAATATAAAAATAACTGACAAATTAAAGGGCGTATAATGGCGACCTGACAGCTTGGCAAATTTGTCATTTTCGCCCTTTTGATTGTAGCTTCTCATATATAGATATTCTGGTCGCGAACCTCCTGGCAGTTATATCAGTTGGATAGGGACCAAACGACGAATCTCTCTCTCTCTCCCTCTCTCTCTCTCTCTCTCAGTCTCTACCATCGAGTGTATAACTTGATCATTATGCCTCTCCTTGTCTGGGCAAAGGCGTACGTGACTATCGTTCTCCACACGTCTCGTGTTGTCTCTGCTCTTCTGTAGGCTCTCTGTACGTACGTGAATAAACTTGGGAAGGTGTTACTCGGTGAGAATCAGATCTTCGTATCCATCGCCTCAAACGTTCACGTTTGTATCAATACAGCAGAATTTCTGACAAATTTGTATGGAGATAAAAAAAAATTTATTGGGTTATACAGAACGATAAAAAAATTCAATTATAAATGTTGCCTGTTCGATTTTTTTTTGTCGGAAAAGGAAACAAAATCACAGTTGGAAGTTTTGGGGAAGAAGCAGAAAAAAAAATCACCTCGATGCACCAACGAATCGATAATATTTAAGGTATACAATTAAATAAAGAACGCGCCAGTGTCGTCAGCAAGTTTCCGAACCGTTGGGACGTTTTACTAGAAAAGCAAAAAGCAAAATATAGTCAGGGTACAATTAGGTTGACCCAGGTAGGAAAGAAGTCCTCATCCGTATCCATAACTACTTGTGGTGGTGAGCTACGTGACTTTCGCCACGATCGCTAAATTATCGTAGATGCTGGATCGAAAGCAGAATTTAAGTGCATAAAAAAAAACCGCGAGAATAAAGAGGAAAAAGGAATGAAAAAAAATCATCAAGCTCTAATGAGAGAATTAAGCAACCTACGAGAAAAAAACGAAACCGTTGACTTTTATCGAGCTGCCGTTTCGTCATGCTCCTCGAGGAATCATCGCCTCACAGTATCGACTCTTATGGCTGCTGTTAATCAGACGTCGTTCATTTTATTCCCAGTCACAATACGTCATCGTTCGCAAAAATAGAATTTCCTGTATATTGCTTCAAATGGCTCAACATTTATTTATCATATTTCCCATCACTCCGCATTCATTTTGCAATTATATTTTTTTGTCGACAGAGAATTCTTTTTTTTCTACGTGTTTTCCCATCGGTGGAAATTTTGGACACAGCTAACGAGTTTCCATTCTACTTTTATTTCGAAAGTTTTTCAACCTTAGACGCATTATCTATTGATAAGAAAATGGAGCTCGGCAACCAATCAGACTCTTACCAACCAATCCGGTTTTATTCCTACGTATAAAACCTCCAATATGCACTCACACATGTCCACCTTCATGGGCATATGAATTAAGCAGTGAAATGTTGGAGGTGCAGTGTACGTGCATTTCAGAATGTACCCCACATGCATGTCGAACAAAAATACATTTTTATCGATCGATCCAATGGACGCGCTCGCGAAGTTATTGGAAAGGCGCCGTTTTCGCGTCTTCTTTACGATTGGCTGCCTTCCATTATGTCAACTTTCTCCAAATCTAACAATAACACGTACCCAATTATTTTCCTTGAAATTTTATTGTCCGATGGAGCTAAAAAGCCACGAAATTTTCCAGAAAATGCTCAAAAGACCGAGAAAATAAATTCTGAAAATAATTGAATTTCCAAAAATATGAAATGGAGCGTTTTTTTAGTTTCTCACGTAACTTTACAAAAAATGCTCAATAATCAAGAAAAAACTCCGAAGAAATTGAACGTTTGTTCAAAAAATATAAAATAGAGTGCATTTTTTTAACGACATTTTTCAAAAAATGCTGAAGAGACCGAGTAAAAAACTCTAGACAAATTGTTTATGCAAAAATATAAAATGGAGCATTTATTTTTTTTGCTAATTGCCGTCAAGTTGTCGTTTACTTTGGAAAATTAAAAATAAAGGTCGATATTTTGTTGTTCAGGTTTCGTTCACGGTCTGTCGATCTACGATGTCGCTCATTCAAAACGTTCCGGATCTTCGGTCGAGAGCAACGAGGTAACGATACGAGATATCGCCGATGAGGAGAACGAGACCGACGAAGATGAGGAGCCGGCCGATGAACCGGAAGTCCAGATTGCGGAGCGAACGATCGTCGCTGTAGAGTTTGAGTCCGAGCTACCTGACAGGGATGACAAACGTGGGACCAAAATTGGCAAAGAAGGTGCGTCCGCTGAGGCTTTTAAATGGCCAATAATAAACGGAGAATGATTTTTATTATTTCCTCACGAACATCAGGTGCAAATTTAAAATCGAAAGCCTGAAAATCAGGCTGAAATAATTTGCAAAGAGAAAAAGAGTGATAAATATTTATTACGACCCATAAACCTCCTTAACGTCCACGAAGAGAAAAATCCTTTGTCAATTTTACCCACTGCACGGTGTTCTCTCTTGCTCAATGTTCCCATAAGCCTGTCTCTGCCTCATGTACATACACATACCTCGTATAATAATACTTGTATTGGTATTATTATCACGAGCCTCAGGGAAACTGGTTTCGCATATAATTGTCAGGCATATACCCGTTTCGACTATTTTTATACATCGCCCGAGTTCTCGGTGTGTGTATCCGTGAAATTAACCCGTTTGATTTTTGCCCGATCAATGGGCTTCGTCCCTGTGCTGAGGAAATTAAAAAATAATATTTTTTCCAGAAACAATATTTGCCAGAAATTTCGCAGCTCACGATTCCCGAACAATCGGTCAAAAAAATCATGATTTTCTAATGAATCAACATAATTTCGTTTTTATTTTCAAAGTTCACGGTCTTCCTCAAGAAAAATTTAATTAAAAGCGAAAATATTGATTTATTTCTTTTGAATAAATTTCCTCGTACCGAAAAAATAAATCTCAATCATATTTTTCATTGTTTCGAGAAGAGAGTCAAGCACACGCGAGCGAACGGGTACGCTGCGCAAGAATAGTAGAGAATCAGGTGAACAAGAAATAAGCGAGCATCGAGTTCTGATGACGAGGGAATCGAGACACACACGCACAAACACACGACACAACCTACTGCCTTGCAAAACTCGTTCCTTCGGGAGGAAGCAATAAAAAAGCGAACGAAGGAAAAAAAATTATTATTCCAGCGAGCTTCTTTATCACCGGCAAAACTTGGTACTCCTGTAGCTCCCTTTCTACCCTCTCTCTCTCACTCTTCGAGTTCCGCGTGACCGAGGTCGTGGATCTTTCACAAAGAAAATTGCTCGACGATGCGCGTGCACATTCTCAGCTTATAGTTTTACCATTTTTTCAATATTATTTTTTAATAAAGGTACTAACCGTTGATAATAATAAAATATCATAACTTGTAGGAAAATTTTATCCAATGTACAAAAAAAAAGAAGAAATTCTTCGATGCCTTTGCGATTTCTTTGTGCGAGCACATTTAAACCGTGCAATTGGACTTTCCGCTCTTTTGCTACGATCACGGAGTTTCTCCACTCGAACCAAACCATGGAGCAGATTAAATTCCACCATAAAAAATTCATATCTCGTCAAATAATTAATCGAGACATTTTTCAAGGCGTTCTCATTAATTATACCGTGACCTCTCTCTTTCCCTGGAATCTTCATGGCTGTAAAATGTGGAAATCGAAAAATTCGGTTGTTCGTGTCTCGAAACGACTCCCCAATGAATTTTAATGTATTTCGCAAACCAAATCTCATTGAATTTCGAAATAATTGTCGTAGCTACACAGTTTTCCTGATACTAATGAGAAAAATTCGATTTTTAGTTACAGACGACTCGGACAATCAAAGTCCCTTGGATCCGTGGTCAATCGTCTGGTACATCGGATCCTTCGGAGGCCTCGTCGCTTTTTTCTTGATAGTCAGTTGCTCCGAGTGGTGTTGTCGTCGAGGAGCAAGGCAGTTGAACTCGTCGTACGTTAATCGTGGCAACATGACGAACGATCAGACGAACGTAGTCAACGTTAGCACGGAAACGCCTCCCCCGCCTTATCATTTGTTCGCTCCGCCGCCTTACGATTCGGTCAACTACGGAGATCTCGTAGACAAGACATCGGGCGAGAAGATCGATATATTTGTGATATCGGTTCCGGTGCAGAGTACAGCGCATCAGCCAGCACCGGCGTAGAATTGAAATCGAAAACAAACAAAAAAAAAAGCAAACGGACGACAAAAAAAAGTCGATCGATTAAAAACGAGATCGCGACATGTTGCTATGAAATTTCGACGATTTCAGGATACACGAGGCAAGATAAAGAAACAGCGACGGCGAGCGGAAGCAAAAAGGAGAAGTGAAAACGTATCGGAGTCTTCGGCCGAGTTGACGCATTCGAGAAAATGTATCTGTAGGTATCCGAGCACATATATATTGCGAATGGAGGTCGAAGAATGAAAAAGCATCGAAGGCTCCATCCAAAAGTCTATTTTGGAGGCGGAATCTCCACGAATTTCCAAAAAAATGCCAATTAATGAATTGTAAATAAATTAGAATTAATTAACAACGAATGCAGTTACGATAGTCTTCCGCGGATTCGAATCTGCAGGGCCAGTTATTGCGTGGAGATAAAAAAACGAAAAAAAAATTCAAGGGAGAAAAAAGAGAATGGGCAAGATTGTGAATTTTTCAATTGCACGCGAAGCTTCTCACTCGACTGAGCGGATTTACATTAATCCATTCGGTCATATCAGATCCAAGAAAAAATATCACGGAACGTAGCGAGATTAACGGAGGTGGGAATTTTTAATTGACTCGTTAAATCTGTTTTTCATTTTTTCATTTTTTTGTCTTCGTTATCGCGAAATGCGGCTTTGCCCACAGCGGAGTTTCATTCTCCTCGAGAATACTCCGTGTCACACAAAGTTGTAATATCGTTGTACGCAGATGTGTCACCGCGGCTGTGTTCTGAGAACACCGTTTCAAGAGGAAGAGCGAGAGGACTAGGGCGAGAAGCAAACGAAGAATGAAAAAAAAAAAGATCGTTAATTCCGTACAGCGTGTATAATTATCGTTAGAATATTGGATGAGAAGAGAGATATTCCTCGGAGCTCTGGCCGTAATGGCACGTAGCTACATCTCGGTTCGCAGTTTCTTTTTTCTTCTTCAATTTTTATTTAAATTCCGCGAGATGATTACGAGGCTGGCGCCATTGGCTGATTCATCGATAAAACGATTTTCCCCGGTTTTTCGGTCGAAAAACCAAAAACATTTCACAAATTGACAATTCGTCCAGTGACGTTTTACGAATTTTCAAGGTTCTTACGCTGACTCATTCGCTTCCCGGAATTCAGCGTGAATGAGAAAAATTGCCATCTGGTAAAACAGAATCGACAAGAGAAAAAAAAATAGGTTCCCTTGTTTTGTAGCCCGTTGATAAGATAACGAGAGAGTTTTGCGTAAATCGTGTTCCCACGTGTTGAGTCGAGGAAAAGAAACAAAACGAAATAAAAGAAAAAAAAACGAAAAAGTTACGTACGAGCAAGTTTCGATCGAGTGACGTCAAATCGACTGGAAATCTTTTGAGAGAGACACAGAGAAAGAAACAAAGTCAGTTTGGCCCTGATTTACACCGTTCCAACATCGTCAATTGGTTCCAATTGTACTTTACGATATATTATTATGTACATACGAAACGGTACTGCCATCAAGATTTATAAATATATCTATACATGAATGTACATACGTATGTATAGTTGAGGAAGAAAAAAACGTGTGGGAGGAAGGATCGACGAAAAAGAGAGAGAACCAACGAAAATAACGACACTGCTTACATAGATTTTGACCTGAGAATTAATTAATAACGTATAACACAGACACACACACGTACGATAGTGTATTCTAGACTGTATTCCGAATGATTGAACGAATGAGTGGGAAAAGTAATCGTTACGAGATTCGAATATTATTTCGTTTTTTGTGAGTGCAAATGTAAATAAGAGTGCTCGTGCTCCGCGTGCAATTGCAATTATTGTGAAAACAAATACTTAATGATCTCAGCTAGTCACCCAAGGAGCGTATGTATGAGATTTTTTTTTTTTCCTTTTCATTGTATTTAAATTGTGAGATTTTGCGAATTAGCCGATCGGCGGCAAGCATCGTCGACGTACGAGGATTATGCATGTTACGTTTTAATTGCGCGAATGGATAAGTGAGCGAGTTTTTCCAAATATCCGCGGCAGCCCCAATTATTAACGAAATCAGGAGCAATATTATTCTCATGATAACGATTGATGTTGTTATTATAGGTCACGGCTTCGAGAACCCCATCGTACCATCCTTTGCGTGACAAATCGTCGATAATTTATTTTTTATACATTTTATACATAATAAAGAGAAAAAAAACACTGAATAACAAAACGAATTCGTCGCATTATTTCAATTTTACCTCTTCCTTCTGAATTTCCAGTGTTATTACTTCAAAATTTGAAATTTGGGTCTGGGAGACCCAAGATTACGCACCGAACGTGAAATACCAACAGTTTTTCGTTCGTACGCCTCTACGAGATATTTTTCTTCGTCGGAACTATTGAAATTACTGGAATAGCTTCTGTCAAATTTGGCTTTTTGAATGCATCACGTGACTTTGCTGAGACACGTGACGTCACTGGTAAACATTAGTTATTCGTGTCCAGAGTTCACGGAGAAACGAATTTGATTAAATTCTTAATAATCGGATATTCCGGCGTCAATTAAAAAACAAACAAAAAAGTAACAAATTAACCAATTCAGCTCGTTGAATAACGTTATTCCAAAATGTATTTTTAAACTATTTTTGTCCCAAAATAAAACTTGCATGATGACAAGAAACTCCGTCGTCGTGAATTATAACCGCGAATTTCGAAACGTAACCTAACGAAGAAAAAATGGATTACCTCGGCGAAATCATTGCGCTCGGGATTGACAGCATCATTTTTGGCATTTGCCTGAAACAATATTATCACTGCAAAAATGCTGGCACAGCGATCAAGGTAAAAGCCGAACAATTTGACTCCAGAATCGACACGAAGATAAGGCTACGCTTTCTAACCTCAAATAATCGAACTGCAAATTGTGAATAAAATACGCTGAAAAATTAGTAATCGCTCAAAATTGTATAAAGCAATGGTTTTTTTTTTTTTATCGCCTTTTATTTTTTTTCGAGTCGTAGCTCGCCAGCATTTCGTAGGGGAACGATGATTCAGAAAAAAAACGGTAATTGCGACTTTTTTTTCGATTGATCAGGGTGCGGAGTATCATGACATCGGACCCAACTTGTTCTCGAGCTTAAATTACAACGCGGATGGAAAACTTTCCTACGTTGTTGTCCGGGGCTTGGTCACGCCTCTCGGCAAACCTTTCCGAAGCATAAACAACGACACTGTCACAGGCGTCATACAAAAACTCAGCGTCAAAGAACATGTCGTCGCCAGAACAACCGCAGGCTTTTGGTACTCAAGTATTTTCATTATTTTACTCACACATTTTCTTAACAACACTTTGTACTTCTTTCTAGATTCTCCGAAAAATTTCCTTCTTTTTTTTACGATTTCATCTCCGTTTTACGCACTTCCATGTCTCTACAAGATCTAGCCCTAAAACTGCACACCGGGGTAGACATCCGGCTACGGCGAACTTTCAACTACGATCCCAAGTTGATTTTTCATCACTTTAGGCATTTAAATCGATTTTTTAGTAACCAAACCTCGATGAAATCGAATTTGCTCTTCACCATTCTCTTCGGCATGAAAAAACGAAAAGATTCATGTAATTTGAAGTCAGATTACTGCTTTCAGAACGCTTTTACAAAAAACAAAGCCATTGGGTAAATATTCACTCCGGTTTGCAGTTTTAAGGTAAAAAAACGGGTTTGTAGTTCTAAGCTTGATCCGTCGGTATTGTTTGAAGCCTCTTATTCGATATATTATTACACTGGAGTCCGCTCCCTTAGGGTCCAGCAAAAATTACTTCCTTTGTTTACTGTTCATTCAATTTTAAAATCCACGAAAATTTTAGCATCGATTTTGGGTTTGGATTCTTGAGAAAGATCGTTGTATCGTCGTGAAGAAATATTGAGATCTGCTGTAGAATAAATGGGAATTTCGTAGCATGCCAACGATCCAAACCTCGAAATTCGAATATATTTACAACCTGGGAAATCCCTGACGATGTTGAAGTTCGCGTCGTTGAAAGGCAGAGCGCTAAATTTTCGTACAGTATTTGTCAAGAATAGCGGGGCAGATTCTTTGTTCCAATCGTAAATCGAATTTACTAGAAAAAAAATGGAAAAGGGAAAATGGAATCATCAAAATAATGAATAAAAAATGAATTTTTCTTTGGATTTCAACGATGCAAACTTCGGTATCGTAATCTCTAACATGCTCAGCTCAAAGCCTGTTCGCCCGATAAATTGCCACGTTCAAGTCCGTTCACTCGTAGCTGTATCAATAATGAAATTTATTCTAAGATGAAAAGATAATTTGTGCAGTTGTAATTGGTTGATTTACAATAGAGCTTGGGTCGCAGGTCCGATCAGGAAAACACGATGCAAGAAATATACAACAGTATGCCTTTCGCGCTGCGAAAAGGGCACTACAAGGTGGAGGTTCACGATGCAGTTTCCGCTGAAATTCTTGACATGGATGTCATAAAAGACGAGTTCACTCCGAGTGTTCCATCCATCAAGGACTATTTGTGGGGATTTTTTACTGGTAAAGGAATATTTTGAAAAATTATTCGCACGAGCGAAAAGTGATTTTTGCTTGTTTTCAATTGAAATAATCATTCTAGGGGTCCGACAGAGAGGTCTCCAGTCAACCGAACAAATGCTCCGCGAGGACACGGTGATCACAGGAATCGGGGAACTAACAAGAGACTCGAATAATCCTCATTCCTTAATTTTGCAACCTCCAGCCGATGGAACACCTTTTTATCTTACAACAATGTCGGTTGGATCGTTGCTAAGAAAACTGGACGAGCGACGTAAGACTTACAGGTAAAATGAACATCTCCGAGTCCCGCGAAATCCGAATAATCGTCTTGAAAGCTTTTTTTGCAAACTGAACGATTTTGCTCCAAAATTTGTAGATGGCTGTGTCTCGTTTTCGGCGCCATTGGAGTCCTCATCGGTGGGATCGTCGTGAGACGTTACTTGAAGGACAGAGAAGAACAAAGATTAGCCGACGAGTTGCAACGAGCGTTGGAGGAGACTCGAAGGTCGCGAAGACGGAGGGTGCGGGAAAAGGATCTTCCGGAAGAACAATTATGCGTGGTGTGTCGTACGAATCCAAGAGAAATAATTCTCTTACCTTGTGGTCACGTTTGCCTCTGCGAAGATTGCGCCGACGACATAAGTTCCGATTGCCCGGTGTGCCGGCGCCCGATTACGCAAAGAAATGCTGCCTACATAGCTTAATGAGACTTTATCGCGATTCAGGGTTCCGTAACACCGACTGGTTCTCGTGTTATGTTTTTGCGGAAGAGTCGGAACGATACTTTGTAGAATAATAGAAACGAAATTTTACTTTATGCCATTAGAACCTCGTGGCAACGAATTACGACGCTACTTCCGGTTGTAAAAAAGGAAAAAAACACATTTTCTGTTGTTACGCGAAATCATGTAAGAACTATCGATGCTTTTGGGAAAATTAACAAGTGCTCTGTTACAAATATAAAGCTTATCTTTTTCTTCAGAATTTATTTACATTGCCTCTTTTTCAATGCTGTACAAAACCATAAATTCATACGTTCATAATTAAATAATTCAATCTATATTTCCAATCACACTCGTAAATCCGAAATTGCTTTATCTTTCAAAATTTGAGCCGCACGATCATTCACGATTTGCAACGCTTTCCCCGATTTGCCAATACCGAGTTTCGGCATCCCGCGGTTCAAGCCTTCCAGCAAAATGCAAGCTTTGCATATTTCTTGGCTCGACACGAAGCCGCATCTTTCGCAATTCCTGCGCTCTGGCATTTTCACGCTTCCTTTTATCTCCAGTCGTTCACCTGTCGCAAGATTTTCATCGATTCTTATGCATTTGCATTTGTAACGACAAATTAACCCTTCGAGTGCACACTGGGTCGTTTTGACCCGAACGATTTTCTCTCACCGATTGTTTAGCATTTAAGTTTTGTTTTCGTCGGAAAATGAATTTTCCGCCGTAAATGTGGATTATTCACTTGTGAAAAACGCCTTGGGTCAGATTGGCCCAATATGCACTTTAAGGGGGTTCTACTCGCTGGGTTGAAGGAATTTAAATCGCGTCTGTTTTTCTTACCAGAATGAATAATGTCGATGATCGAGGATGGTCGAACTTTCTCGAGATCTTTCAAAAATGTTCTCGCATGCCCGCGATAAGCATTCGGCGCGAAAATACACTCCGTCGAAAAGTAAACCAACTTTTTGAAATACGCGTACATCACAATCTCCTTCTCGTAAGTATATTTCAAAGGCTTGCATCGCATTATCGTGTCCTGTCCGGACTGAAAACGACAAGGTTATCAATTCAGCGAGTTTCAACGAGGAGCCTCGTTTTTCTTTCGTAAAAATAATGAAAAATTAACGCCGTTGAAGTTGGCATCATAGAAAAGCCACGAAAACTGATTGTTTTTTTAAGCAGAGCAAAAAATTTTCATTCGGTATTTGTCAACAATTGTGGCACGTCCTTCTCTGTCATTCGAAAATCGCAATTACTAAAAAAATTTGAAAAAATGCAATAATTATCGAAATAATGAACGAAAAATCGCAATTTCCGTCGTATTCCAACGATGCAAACTTCAGTTTCGTAAAAATGAACATACGGTTATTATCGAAGTGCATCTCTGCAGCCTGGCAATGTCTCCTCTCAAGATATTCATCAAAACTGTTTCGGCAATGTCGTCCGCATTGTGTCCAGTGGCTATGCAGTCGACGCCCAACAAAGCTGCCCCTCGGTCGAGAGCTTGACGACGAAAAACTCCGCAGAAAGTACAATTGTTTTTGCGGCCGATCTAAAATTTTGAGAAATACAAAACTTTGTTGGGAAAAGTGATAAAAATTTCTTGAATCTGTTTTGTCGAGTTTTTTTTATTACTTGCTCGACGATCGCGTCCATCGTCCAACCGTAAAGATCCTTGTAGGACAGAATTTTCAGGGGCATCTCATAGTCGTCTCTGTTCTGTTTGACCGTGTCGAGACTGTCGTCTCGATAGCCTGAAAACAATGAAAATTTATATCTCCCCAAGGAGATTCATCCGTCGAGTGCTTCTTGTAATAATTAGCCCTGCAGAACTACAAACTCGAACTTTGAACTAGGTTTCTAAGTTTTTCAGAACTTTGCAGTATTTAAATCGATTTTATACCAAGTAAATCTCGATGGAATTGAATTTGGTTTGGACCATTCTCTTGAGCATGAAAAAACGAAAAGATTGATGTGCTTATAAGTCAGATGACTGCTCTTAGAACGATTTTACGAGCAAGAATGGAGTGGGGTAAATATTTGCCTAATTTTATAGTTTCAAGGTTAAAAGATGGATTTGCAGTTTTAGGGTTAGTCAAGATCGGAGGCTTCTGAGATGTGGAATTGCGAAGTAAACAGCAAGTACGTCACCTGTGATTCCTTCGTCTATCGAAAGAAGAAAAAGGCTCAATCCATAATCGTATCTTTCGTTCAACAGTTTTAAGACGTATGCCAAAACAGTCGAGTCTTTTCCGCCTGATGCTCCAATCGCAACTTTGTTACCACGGGTAAACAATTTCCCATTGACGATTGTATTGTGAATCTCTGTCTCGAAAGCCCAGAAAAAACACTCCTTGCACAGAGCATCTCCGGTTTTTGGACGCTGGAGAATTGATAATGAAAATCACGTTTCTAATTATCGATTCGAAATAATCAGGTTTCTGTCTTTTATATTCAGTTCTCGCGATGAAAAACACGCGTTTACCTTGAGGATTGCATTTTTGCCACAATTCGTTGAACACGTGGTAGGCATTGTTGCTTACACCCTCACAAGTCACAACACTTCGCGGCGCGCGCACTATTGCGCACATCGAGTATGCGATAACGACTAGAGAGACTGAGTATACCGGAAAAAGTGATCGACATAATTATCGTGTTTTGCGATAAAACAATTATTTCCCAAACGATGTCAATATCGCCTACGTGTTTCCTAACTCATTTCCAGTTGATTTGTTGCTAAAAAAAAATTGAATTTCAAATCGTACGTTCTTCCAACTATACGCTAGACAGATTTTTATTGGTTATTGTCAAAACATAACGTCATAAATTATAACAATAGTGGCGTAAGTAATTCCCAAAATATAACAGCAATAAAAAGGTGAAATTGGTGTCCCCTGCTAGTGAAAGAAAAGTAGTTGAAAAACAACATCCTGAAGCATTGTGAAGTCGTTTTCCAATAAAGTAACTTTCGATATTCGATTTTTATCGAGGCCCCACGATATGAACACATGGAACCACTGTTGACGACAGGAATGACAGGCCGCCCCATCGGCTGGGCCTTCTCATGAGTTCCGTAAGACACGTAGAAAAATACAATCGCGTTTGATTTACTTTTGCCGAGCGGCTCCAACGATGGCTTAGCAATTAGCAACTCGAAATGTCATGCTCAACGAGTCATTCGAGAGCGCGTCAAAATCATCAGTCACAAATTCCAAAGATAACATTTCATAAATGAATTATCCGAAAATAAAACTCCACGAAATAATGCGATTTTTGCCAATGTCGAACGTTGAAAAAAAAGGAGACTGTACAGTCTGTAAATCGAAGATTCAGAGCGATGGGAAATCCTGGATAAATTTGTCGACAGGGATCAAAGTAAAAAATCACACGACTGTGAATAGTTTTATTTTTATTATAAAGAAATAAAATAAAATCCTCATTTCCTCGAATTCAGGCAATCTACTGGCTGGCGTTTTGCGCAGTCAGTGTAATCTGTGTGCTTTTCCCGAACGAAAAAGAAAATGGAATGACATTTGAGGAGCAAACGACGAGTTTGCAGGACAGAATCCAGGCGAATGATTTGTTTCGTATTTCCGATGACAGCAATCACGCGTAGTCATGGGATTACGTAGGCACACATACTTAAGGGGTTACAAGGCGGAGAATGAAAAAGCAATCCGAGGATTTTAACGAACAGCATAAATCATTTTTAATCGGACGATTCAGCGCATCGAATAAAATAAATACAGATTCGCGATAATTCATAATTAATGATATAAGCGCCTCATAAGGGCAAATTACCATGGCGTACGATTCACCAAAACGGAGAATATCCAGTCTATTTCACGATTCCATTAGCGCAGAACGTACTACAAGGACGAAAGGAAATAAAAATACTCTTTGATCGAAAGCAGCTCGGAAAAAATTGCACATACGAGATTTTTCATGATTACACGATTAATTATGTATTTCCTCGTTTCTTTATCGAGTTTCGTGTCATTTTTCTACCAACGATTCATAACTTATGAATGTAGAAATCCAGGCGATGTACTGTAAGAAAATTTGTGCATGAGGTTCGCGGAGTCTTGATGTCGTTGACCGAACGACGTGTCCATAAAATCATCCTCTTCAGTCTCTTCCTTAGAATTCAAACATCCAGCCTCCGAGGGATTGGCCGTTAAGGTGCCTTGATAATGCAAATATATCGGCGATATTCGGTGCTCGCTACGTTCGAGAACGTACGGATCGAAGGGGAAGAATGTATCTAGCCACGTCGCGAAACGCGTGCTCGTCTGCAGCACCGGCAAGTTGCTTCGGGAATTGTGCTCGATCACTGTGTAACAATATGCCAATTGATAAGCCCGCGTAACCGTTGCGAAATGTTGCACAACTACTGGCAAACACACTCTCAACGGATTTAATCGACACGTCACGATTTTCGTGAGATTTAATCCTTGAAGGAACAGTAAATCTGAAAAATTCAACATCGACCATTATTTTCTCATCATTTCCAAGCAAAACTTGAGCTAATTCAATTAAAAATATCATTTTATTATAAATTTAATTCAAGTTTTCAAAATTTTCGACTTTTTGGCAATTACGTTGTTGAAAATAGTAAAAAAAAAACTAACTTTTTCTGGAATCGACAAGATCCTTGTGCCTGAAGGCAATTATGTAGAACAAAGCTTGGCAGATCGCATAGAAAACTGTGTGGACTCGCACGTCGCTGTTGGCACATTCGAGGCTGTCTTGTGAGGCGATATAGCTGTGTGTCCAGGTGACCATTTCGTGGAGTATCCTCGTCAAAACGCTGCAACAAAAATGGAAGAAAAAATGTCGTGAAAAAAAGGTTTTTTCTTTTTTTTTTCAAACGTTTTTTTTTATGATTTGAATTTTCGAGTTGATTACCTGATGGGTATAAAGTTTGCTCGGGCGAGAAGACTCGCGATATAAGCGACTGCTGACTGCCTGATGACGGGGGCGACGTTTGGGTTCGAAACTTTGAGCCAGAGCCAGTTGAGAAACGCTTCAGCGATGTTTGGCTTGAAACTGCAGATGTAAAACATTACAAATTGCACGTGATGACTCGCCCAAGTTGGCAATATCGTCGTTTCGAAAACTTGTAACAAGTCGAAATAAAGACTTTTTGCCGATTCCATATCCAACTCGCCGCGTGGCTGACAAACGTCGTGAACGTATTCCAACAGCTTTTCCATACAGACGTCCAATGTGTGCGCCAGAGGATGCTGCGACGCAGCTTTCACCGGTGCTTTTTTATCTTCTTCTTGTATCGCGTCGATTTTGAACACTTCACCACCTCCGCCGTCCTCGTCCATCACCTCGTCACCGTAATCCTCGATTTCAGAACGTGGCGCGTTCACGTCCAAAATTATCAGTCTGGAAAATTAATATTTTCGATTTTTTTTTTTTTATAAAAAAAATACGCACAACTAAATAATTGGTGCAAAAATCTCGATAAACGACCCAGTAGAGTTTAAATAAATTCAAAAAACTCTTTCCCAAGTCCGAAAATTCAATATCCACTCAGTTTAACTCCAGACAGTAGATTTTTATTGCGTTTTTTTGTGTTTTAGAAAAATTGAGGAAAATTATGAAAAACAAAAATGCAGAGCAGCTTTCTCCGGATAAAAAATTTGGTATTTTAACCCTTCCCGCGGATCATATGATTTTTTATGAGACCCCAGGATCGTACGAGTCCTTATCGTCCTGCCGCTCGTATCTCGAGTATTTAGAGAGAAAGAAATTTGTAAAAATTCTGCAATACTTTCCATAGATTCTACGTTGAGGTTTCATAATCATGGTCGTTGAATTTGTTTCATTTTCAAATGAAGAGAAAATAAGATTTTCGAAGAAAAAATTGCGTCTTGGGTCAAAACGAACCATGTGATCCGCGAAGGATTTAAACAAAGACACAATTCTGAGTATATAATGAATAATTCACCTGTTAATGATCAGGGACAGAATATCCGATCGGAACTGCGGCGCGTATTCCAAAACTTGCAGCAGGGAATGAACGTAAATTTCCTGGATGTGAGTGCTGCTTTTGTGATAAGGATACCTCGTGGTGAGAGATTGTAAGAGCATCGCGCTGCACCTGAATATTAAAGAAAAAAAAAATTGAAGGATTTCCACATTTCAACAAAAATATGAAAAAGACGGAATGAATTAATTACATGGGCACGATTTTCAGCAACCTGCAAAGAACATCGTGAACTTGAGCGAATCTCTCAGAGTCTTCTTGCCTCGGTTTTCCGTTTTCCCACTCGGTAGCGTCCTCAGAAACTAGAATAAACATTCGCAATGCTCAGGAACCGAAGTTTCAAGAAACCATAGAATTTGGACAGAAAAATAAAATCATAACGTACTCGGCTTGAATTGACTAATTAATTTTTCCATCACGAGCTTGCAGTGGTAAATGTGAAGACAGACAAGATCCTCCAGAAGTCCTTTGTAGGCCGTCGTCGCGTCTGAAGATCTGCTCGTCCAGTTTATGTTCAATAAAGCTTGAACAAAAAGTCTGTGACTCGGGCCGAGCAGCGAAATACATTGTCGAACTTCGACTATCAGTTCCACAAGCTCGCTGTCCTGCTCACCAAGAAATGGAATTCGTTACGAAAGGAATTCAAAGAAATATGCGGAAAAATTAGATGATTGGCTGGCGAATTTCCTACCTTTATATTCGCGTCTCTGAGAATACAGACAAGATCCTCGTAAACTTTACGATTGCAGCCATTTTCGTAATCTAGGAGGATTGATTTCAGATTTTTTGGGAGTTTAAAGGTCACGCTTCTCTGTTGACCTACGAGTTTAGCTCTGACACCCGGTCCTTTGAGGATCGAGGCGATGCTGCCTGATCGAGAGGAGACGACAGACATCTAAACAAAAATTTCTTTACGATTCTCAAAAATTCTTTGATTATTTTTGTTCTGACAATATGCAAATTTCATTGACCATATTTTTCTAATTGTTTTCTGGGATTAAAATTCATGGAAAACAAATAATCGTTGCCGTGGTCGAATTTTAGTTCGAAAAGATCGAAATTCTCATATTGCTGTATTGACAAACATTCGAAATATCCTGACATATGGTTCCTGCGATAATTGAGAGTCAACAATCGAAAATATTTCGCAGTGGGTTTTTGAATCGTTGCACGAGACTTTCCGATTTCGAAATCTTGCAGACAAATGGTATAAATAGTGTTTCAAAGTGTGTACGGAAAATGAAAATTGCGACGGAAAATTGTGGACGAAAGTGTCCATTAATCGCGAACATAACCTTTAAAAATTCATTCTAATTTTGTGAAGATTAATACGACAAAGTATACGCATATGATAGCGTGGACTTGAACAAAAAGTAAATTGATAATCGGACGTTTATAATCAGGGCATATGCTTGGCATCAATTGTAAACATTTTCTTTTTTCACGGACACACGCGGCACAAGAAAGAGTAGGGTTAAGTCAAAAAAATACGAAATCCGAAATAGAAACTCACGATTCGTTGCTGTTTCCTCAAGGATCACCTACTCCTACAACGTTTTTCGCTCGTAAATGCACAAGACCAGTGAATTCTGGTAATTTGGAAAAACTCGATAATGGATGGAGCGTCAACGAAGGAACCTCGAAGCACATGTCTTTTTTTAAAGAGTCAAACACCAGGCATTGCAGCGTACGGCGTAATTGTTACGATGCGTTTTCATGAGCATCGCGATATTACGATTATTCTCATGTGACGTCGTGTCCTGAATAAATGAGACATGTGGTAGTTTGAATCGAAGGAAATTATCGTTCACCATAAAAATTCTATGCCCGATGTATTTTCAATAAAAATTTTACGCACATCAACTATATTTTCGAGTAAAAAAAAGTATTTCATGAAATCCGACATATTTTACGCGAAATTCCTTCATTGTTGCGGAGGAATGAACACGTGTTGAGAAAGATTCGAAAAGAAGCCAGCGCCTGAGATTTTGGTTTTCTCGAATTATCGAGCGCGAAACGAGTTAACGCGGTGCAAAAATTTCTTCACACCAAAGTCCAATATTCATAATCGTGATTGACAATCGCGAGAAGTGTGAAGAACCATGAATACTTATTGAAAAATGAGAAAATAAAGAAGTTGTGAAATTCGCGGGCATCGGAACGCCGCAAGCGGAAGTGAGCTTCCGCAAAATTCCGCATCGCAGCATGTCGGGAATAATCGTTGGCAGAGGGATCGCTTCGGAACCGCCAAACTATTCGATTGGTTAGTTCTCTGGGATCTGTGCTCGGGATTCGTGGGAATAGTGGACGAACGTCGGTTAGGTGTGGAAAGCGGCTGGCCATACACACACATAACCTATAAACTACGTATATATAAAAGCGTGAGGTAATATACGTGTCGGTGGATGATATGGGTGGTAGTAAATTGTGTAAAATGGCGAATTGCGGTTGTTGTACATCGATAGTATTAATTCGAATGTTGAGAAAAAAATGATGAGAGCAGGCTAGGAATAGGGAGAGGTGGTGTGTATCGTGTTCATCATTAAAAGTGGACCCAGTGTTTTCGAATCGTTGGCCCTGAAGCTTTTTGGTAAAACGTATTTTTTAAAAAAGACTTTTACGACGATCGCCGAAGGGGCTGTTCGTGTTGAAACGCGTGAACGGTGGACAGAGTGTGCGAAATAAATCGGAAGAAAAAAAAACGGAAAAAAGGAGGAAAAAAAGGAAGGACGAGTGTTTGGGAAACGCGTAGACTTCTCACGCGAAGTATATCACGACACCCACACGTAAGTATCCCAATCGTTGCTCTGCGAAGCGTCTCGAAGTTAGGCTCCAACCTACAAGCAAAAAAAAACACATTTCGATTGTTCCCAACGACGGATAACAATAGCGGGCGTTGATTCAACGAAACGTCTACTTTTTCAAGATTACAAACGATTCGTTAACCAAAATGAAATAAAAAACGTCGTGTATGAAAAAATGCTTTCGGTCTATCATCGATTCGTCGCATGCTTCACGATATACCGAATAATCTATAACTTTTGTGCATGTGTGCCCTCGTGTGTGTATCTCTCTGTGTACGTGTCCCATGTCTCCCACTCTCGCTCTCCTCTCTCTCTTTCTCCCTCATCTCTTTCTTTTTCTGTGTATACACCGAATTGTATATTTCGCAATTTTTTCACGTCGTGTCCCAGCCTTTTCCACGAGGTTATCTTCGCCAAATTGACTTGTTCCAAAATCATGTAAATCGTAAAAAATCGTCATTCCACCATATTTTCCAACAATCCGAAACGATCCACCAGCATTTTCACGTGCACACGTTACTTGTGCACGAAACTTTTCATCCCTTTGTTTTATTATTATAAATTTTGCCTGTGCTCTCGCGACAATGTTTACCAATTCCTCAATCTCCGGTTCACGTCGCGCAAGATTGAGCGACGTGTCTGTTTGAAGGCATTGAGTGCGGAGATTGATTCTCGATTCTCATCGTCGACATGATTTTCAATAAAAATTCAATTATTTCATTTCATTGCTTTCAAGGCAAAGCACATTCTTGCCGAATGACGAGAGTCCGAGTTGGTAGATCGCGCGACACAAAAAAGAGGCCGTGATCCAGCAATTTGTCAGGAAACTCGGAGAATAAATGGAACTCGCTCGTCGAAGAATTTTGAAAAGTTCCATCCAAGATTTAGAGAATCGGAGGTCAAAATTCAACGACGCAAAGAGCAAAGATTAAAAAATGCCGATTTTTTGACGATGATGTTTCTCTCTTAGGTAACAAAAAATGGCGTGACTATTGCTCGATTTTCGGGCAACGAAACGATGCAAAGTGAAGACACTCTGTGAGGCGAAGAAAAGCTTGAAATAGGATTTAATTAGAGCGACCCGGAGTAGTGTTTTTAAAAATTTCGTTTGGGTGATTGAGCCGTTTGTAATATGGCCCAGTACTACAATCTTGTCGGCGGCACCAGTGTTCCTATTATGGTCGAGGATGTTCAGCAGATTTGCGACGGACAGAGCATTCAATTAGTCGTGGAGGATCTGAACAATTGTACAAACGGCGGGCAACAATATTTGACGTATACAACAGGACCGGCGCACCATGACGCCAGTTTTATCCCGCAGAGAGCGATTGTCGGGAGCCAGCTGACGGGCCTCCCCATGGATCAACGGTAAATCTACATGAGCATGAAACTGAAAAAAACAAAAACATTGAAAATGGCGCACTATTTTTGCATTCCTCAAGTAATCAAGTGACATTATCATCTTGATTGTTAAAATTCCTTGCAAAAGCAATTTGAGAATATTTAGTCGAAGGAAAAATTCGTGAGACATGTAAGACCCATTATAACTATTTTTTTGTCAATAAAGTTGAGAAGGAAATAAAAATAATACGGAGCCGAGTTCTTTCGTTTTTAATTTCCCCGATTACTCTCCATTCGTGAGATTTTTTTGTTTGTTGATTTTTTTTAAATCTCCGCTCCAAGTGCGTGATGACCAAAACTCATTATTTTCGTAAATGAGCAAGGGAACGAGATAAATTATTGCAGAACTTGAAGTTTTCCTCGAAATTTCAATTAAAATCAATTTCAATGAGTTTTTGTTTCGATTTGCTGAACAGCGCAGATCGATACTTCAATGATTTTTATCCAACACGAATATTGAGGAAAATGTTTGTCTGATTGCAGGCAAAACGTGTACATAATCAACACTACGAACGATCTGCAACAGAGCAGTCTCAAAGCCGACGTGGTACACGCGAATGTGTCGACTGACGGTATCGTAAATATCGTGGACGAAAGAGGTGAGAAACGTGGAATAAATAAATAATTTTGTTTATTCTCATTTTTTGGGAGATTTATTATTGATATTGTTTTAAAACCGATGCTGAATATTGTCAAGACTACAGAATATTGATAATCGTAAACGCAGGAAATCAATACGTGATCGCAGGTCCGAAATTACCTCTAAATAATATTCACGAAGTGCAACAACAGCCACAACAACAAATACAGTGGATAAGTATGCCGGAGAACAATATTAATTACGAAGGAACAGTAAAGCCTGTGACTCCCGCTGTTAAGTTGGCTCCTGCAGTGAGAAATCCCCAACAGAGAATTGCGTCATCCGTAAGTTGAACGTTGCACGAATGGCAGGGAAAGAAAAAATGAAAAATTGAGAAAGTACATTGGATGCGATTTGCTTAATTTTTGTATTTGCCCAGTTACAGGCTCAGGATCACTTCTCGGGAACTGCGGTATCGCAATACGTGGGAGCAGGGCCATCGGACAAGAAGCCAACGCCAAGATTGTACAGAAACAAAGGGCGAGGCTGTGTCACGGGGGGTGGACCGCCGCGGCAATCGTTGTCAGGTTCAGATTCGAGTCCAATATTGAAAGGAATCGTGGGAGGGCAGCAGAGATCAAAAAGTGTTGCGAAAGGTCAACAGTCTCAAGGGTTAGTCGGAGTTCAAGGATTATCCCCGGATTCGCCAGGTTTGGAGCGTCCGAATACAAATTCGAATACGAATAACCGAACGAGCGGAGTAAACAATAGTTTGGTAGCGAGTTATCGAGGAAAAAGCTTCGGTACACCGAGCGCTCCGATGCAGAATATCAATTCGCGGGGTGCGACGCCAGTCAGGAGCGGAATAGTGTTGAAAAATCCTGACAACGTTAGAAATTCTATCAACGCACCCATTCAAGCGATGAAGAATCTTCCTGCCGCGCATTTTCCCGCCATGGATTCGTTGAGCGAAAGAATAAAGCAAGCCAAGTTACAAAAAGTCATACCGACTCCGGGCACTGGTCAACAAACTCTGAACGTGCCTAACTTGCCAAACGTGCCAACAACGCCGTCGGCACGTCCGCCACTGCACAGCGGCCAAGCGAGGCCGGTGCAGCAAGCAACTCCGATACAACAACGGCCAACGACCACGAGTCCCGCGGTCCTCAACCAACGAACAAATCCACAAACACCTAATGAAACGGCAAACCTCAATCAGCAGCAACAACGTCGAGCAACGACGAAAACTTCGCAACAATCAGTCCTCCAAGATTCCCGACACAAAATTGAAATAGTCAGAAAACAAACGCCCTCGTCGTCCCCACAGAAATACCAAAGAGAGGCCGCTCAAACGACAGCAACGAGTCCAGCTTCCGGCACGACTTCCGGAACAGCCTCCGAAAGCGACGAGAAGATGGAAGTCGACAGTATCGCTTCCGAGTGCGCTGCCGATTCTGACACCACCAACAACCACGAACAAGATCCTTCGACCGACGACGCTGATGGATCATCCGCCAGTTTTGCATATTTACAAAAAGTTATCGAAAATCCACAAAACACGGTCGTTCAGAATCAAATTTCTGGCAACACTGTCAAGATGCTTGTTGTCTTGCAGAACGGAGAACAGAGACTCATCACTTTCGATATTCCCAACGAACCCTGCACCGTTCAGGATCTTCTGGAACAGGTTTGATTTCCCTTTTCGCCCTTTCGCCACGCCCTTCGTTTTCCATCAATAACATCATTTTCGCATTTTTCCCCAGGCTAATATTTCCTTCGGCGAAAAAACTTGCGTTTCTCTAGTTTCCGATCGTATCCTCGGAATAAATTACATCGTCGAGGGTGGTGCTCACATGGCTCCCAACACCCAGGATTCCAATGACTCCAGCGAGGGCGCTGCGGTTCAAGAAAACGCAGTCTCATCGCCCGACAGTTCCACACCCAATTTTCCGTAAGTTTTTCAATTTCCCAGCAAAAACAACGAGAGCTCGTTCATTTCAAAAACCAAGAAATATCGCGCATTAAAACGATCGTTTTTTCTTTAGATTGGCGGATGAGAACAGCAACTCCTCCGTCACACCAAACGAGGTAAATTACATTCAAATCCGCTCAACAATTGAATAATCTCATTTTAAAAAAACAATGGGGGTAAAAATTGATTTTTTTGTTTCCAGGAGCCGAAATTCGTTGATGGCAAACTCGCTGTATGTCCAAACTGCGGTATAAGCTCGCCTGATTTTCATCGGTGCTCTCGATGTAAAAGGATATTGCCGGACAACGTTAAATCGATACCGATGACGCCGGATACGCAGGCGAACAAAAAAGAGGCGATGATTTCAATCGACGTAAGAATTTTCTCATTTCCCTCATTAAAAAAAATTCAATTGAACCAAATTTTACATTTCTACATATTATTATTGTTATTAATAAATATTAATATTTATCAACAATAATTATTGTCATTAATAAAATAATAATGATAATTATTTTATATAATTAAATAATGAAACGAAAAAATTGAATTAGAACTCAATAATTCACTTAATCGAAATTTTCGTCTGTTAGAATTTTTATAAAAAAGCACATGAGCAAAACGCATCATTGAAGCAGGAAGCACTGTCGAAGGTCGAATCGCCGAGAGCGAAAAAACCGGCCGCCCGAGGAGGACGCCGACCTGCGGCAAAAACGCGGCCGATCAAGGAACCAGGTAAAAGGAAATTGACTAAATCCGAGCCATTCAATAAGTTCGATTGAAATAATTGACCGAGTGAAAAATCGGCGTCGATGAAGCACCAATTAAACGCGCTCGATTTTCTCTGTTATTTTCAGAGTGTCTGACAATCTCCTCGGACGAGGAAGATGGCAGTGAAAAGGTTAGAAAATCCGATTCTAATATGAGCAACGTTTCGTCATCGACGGGCTGTGGAACAAACGCCAACGACGATATGGACACGATTTTTGAAAAAGAGCCCGTTATCACCAACAGCTCGACAAGCACGTCTACGGATTGTACAGACGACTCTGAAGGCGGCGTAAAAGGTAACGACTAAATCATGCACTCTTTATCTCTATTTTGTCGAGAAATCTTATCGTTCATGATTTTTCTCAAGGTGGAGGCCGAGAAGATGACAACACGGAGGACGGTTCGGTTCAGAAACCTCAAACCTCTCTGATTTGTCGTACTGTTAGGATAGGATCGTACAAATATATTCCGAGGGAAGGAATCGTTATTTCGCAGAATGGCGTTAGATTAGCCGTGCCATTGTTGGAAGACGGTAATCTTTTTTTTTTTTAACTTTATTCCAAAATTGCATATTCAGTGATTGAGAATTAACCCTCGTCACTTGAAGATCTTCCGCTATTTTTCCAATTTTTCTAATTTTCGAAATATTGGAAAATTCAGCCTTTTTTGAACCTTTAACCCTTCGGGTGTGCACCTCCTAAGTGCATATTGGGTCAACCTGACCAAAGGCATTTTTCAAATCGTCGTATTTCGGTAAATATTCATTTTTTATTTGTAGATTTCAATTTTTCGACGAAAGCGACAATCGATTGGCAAAAAATTCGTTGCCATTAAATCCCAATCGATGGGTAACAGAAAATTATTCGGGTCAAAACGACCCAGTGTGTACTCGAAGGCCACAACCGAATAATAATAATTTTTCTCATCCAGAAAAAAAAACAAAATTTTAATTACAATTTCATGCAAAACATAGAAATGTGCAGGAATTTTTCTCGACTCGTCCCCGACACTAATGACCCATCCCGTTTGAGAGTTGAGTGGGTTAATTAAAAATCGTCTTTGCTTCATTTTCCAGACAATAGTTTTGTTAATTTGGACGTAAAGTTCAAAGAGATCGTTAGGGTGTTGATACACTTTGGTAAATTGATGCCGGTGCTGTTCTTCTATACTTCGACGAGTGCCGCTGCCTCAATTCGAGAAGTACTAGGAATGCAAGATCCCAAAGGGCCTTATTACGATCCAGCTGGCAGAGGTGAGTCCAAAATTTAAGAACCGCTTGAAAATCCTTCCGGAAGCTTCAATTAATGTGCCACATTCGAAAACACAAACTTTTTGTACTCAAGTTTTACCGACGTGACGTTAATATAGTCAGGATGTGAGTGCAAACCTGAAAATTCTGTCGCTGGATCCTACAGAAACGAAATTCGATCATTTTGCCACCGAAAACTTTAATTTTCGCTTTAAATAAATATGAAAAATTGTGTTTCTTTGTGCAGATCACACCCACAAACGAATAACTTTACTGCCAGAGCTGCTGACCCCAGAGTCGAAGGTTATTTTGAAGGGTTTATTCATGCCGGACAATTTGCTCCTGGAGCTGACACCCAAGGAAGCAAACGACATCCTGATCCGTGCATCTCCAAAAGACGTGAGTCGATTTTTCTTTTTTTTATTTCCGAAACCTCAACTCCGTTTAGTCGATTTTTTTTTTTTAATATTCGTGAAATCCTACAGAACCTCAATCCGGCTGTGGGCAGTTTGGTCAAAAGGTCCAGTCAATCCTCGAATTCGTCTGTTCCTGGCGTCAACGGAGCTGGTATCCAGCAGTACCAAATGTACGTACTCATCTCCATGGCAGTGACAAGCACTGGCAAAGAAATATCCATTAATTATTCATCACTACTGATCAAGAATTTTGAAAGCAAATTGAAAGAAACTTTTGCAGTATCGTAGTCGGTCAATGAATTTTCACTGTTAATCTTCAAACTCTAAACTTATTCCAGACCAATGCACTTATTAGGAACCTCAGAAATATCTTCTAAATGTTCGGAAGCCGTACGAATTTGTTTTTTTTCGATATTTCGGGAATTTTGTTAATTCAGAGAATTTCTTTGGATCCATTTTTTACACCGAACGATTCTGAAAGCTCAGAATTTTTTAAAAATGATTTTTTATCCACCGGGGACGGTGTTCGCGTTGAAAAATATTACTTCCAGTTCCCTAATTCGTTGAACGGACGATTCTCATAAATCGATGATAAATAATCGACTGATTGACGTTTCGAAAAATTGTTACGATCGGTGTTTGATTGTTTGCATCCTGGCATGGTCATTTTTTCATGCTGAAATAGCAAAATGATGAATTTCGCCGCTGGTGATTGACAGAATGACGGTGTATCCGCCTCCTCCAGCGAAAGGAGGAATAGCGATCAACACAGAAGATTACGTGTGCCTGGGAGAAGATCAATTCCTGAACGATGCGATAATAGACTTTTATCTGCGTTATTTGACCTTGGAGGTGCTTTCCGAAACCGACCACAACCGGACGCACGTTTTTAGTTCGTATTTTTACAAGCGTTTGACAAGCCCTCACGCTCAGGCCGGCGAGAATCCACCTGCGTTGACAGCGGCTGCGAGGAGACACGCGAGAGTTCAAAAATGGACGAAAAACGTCAACATTTTCGAGAAGGATTTTATCATCATACCGATTAACGAGCAGTGAGCAAAAAAAATCCTCAAACTTCAACTTTTCTTTCAATAAAATCGAGACGATCATCAATGTATTCGTTCTTTATTGTCTGTCCTTAGCGCCCATTGGTTTTTAGCCATAGTTTGTTATCCCGGCCTCGTTGGCAAAGTGATAGCGGCGCCTCAACCACCGAAAGAGAAAACCGCTCAAAAGACCCCGAAGAGTAAAAAATTGAAGGACATGAAAGTTCAAGCTCTGACGATCGGCAGCACGACCATTACTCCGGTGACAACAACGATAACGATCGACCAGATGGACGAGGGTTCCGAAAGGGACGAGGCGGAGGGCGACGACGAAGAAATGGAAATGGACAGCGACGAAGACGTGAGATTCTTTGCTTTTTTTTTATTCTCCGCAATCAATTATTCTCGCTACGTCATAAATCAATGACAATTTATTCCGATTGATTTTTAGGAGGAGACGGAAAATCAGGACGAAAATGTTGCGAAATCGACGCAAAATCCTCCTCCGCAAACGACTGCAGATGGATATCAAAAACCTATTGTAAAGATGTGAGTATTTTAACAATATTTTGCAATTTGCCACACTTTTGCGCCGATACGAAGATCGAATGACTCTGGGATTTTCCTTTTCAGACCTTGCATACTGATATTTGACTCGCTGGCTGGTGCTAGTAGATCACGGGTCGTTGCGACCCTCCGTGATTATTTAAGTTGCGAGCACGTCGCTAAAGTAGGCACGGAAAAGATTTTTTCCAAAGACACGATTAAGGGCTCATCCCCAAAAGTTCCGCAACAATCCAACTTTACGGATTGCGGTCTCTACCTCTTGCAATACGTCGAGAGTTTTTTCCAGGCAAGTTTTTCCTCGTTTTTCAGTAGAAAAAAAAATAAAAAATAAAAAAAAAATGTGACTGAGTGTGTTTTTTTGTGTTTATATTACAGAATCCAATAAGAAGTTACGTGTTGCCGATAAAAACGTTAAAAACTTGGTTCGAGGAGATAGTGGTGACGAGAAAGCGCGAGGAATTGGCCAAACTGCTCGTGAGATTAATGAATCAAACGAAAGGTGATAAAACGATAACACTTCCGGTTGTACAGTTCCCGACACACGATGGGAAGCTCAGACCAAAACCAGAAACTCCCGCAGAATCGAAAAGCCAGAAAAATGAGTTAGAAACGAAGAAAAAAATAACGCAAGGTGCGAGCACCGCGTCGTCGCAGTCACAGTCGGCCAACGTCGACGATAAAACGAGAATCGTCGCCCTTAGCACCAGCAGCGTGTTAACTACGACGGAAACTGCCGGTGAAAAACCAGAACTCGTTACCAAGACCACCACCGTTTATCAAATCATGAGCCAACCGTCGCCCTGCAGCATCTCGTCCGGGGAAAGTTCGCAAGAAACATTATTCGATTCCAAGCCGAGGTAATTCAAATTTAGTCGTTGATGGAAAACAATTTTTCCACCCTTTCGATTTGCTGGATGATGCTAATTTTTTCAGCCACTAGTTTCACGTGAAATCATTTCCCGCGAGAGTCCGCAAAGTTTCCTATAGAATTCCAAATACTTTAGCCCCAAAAATTCGAATTTTCGAATCCAAGTTCCACGCCAAGTTGGAAAAACGCGTTGAAAACATTTTTTAAATCCTCGTTACAGAACCTCCAGCGGGACACTCTCATATTTGAGAAACAAACGAATACCGAGGCTAATGACGCGCGAGCAAGATAGCCAGGAAAGCCAGCCATCGTCAGCGAAGAAATACAAGAGTGAAAACGAGAGCGGGACAAAAAGTGCGAGTTCCGGGGGCACAGCAGCACCAAGAGCCGTGATCGCAACAAACAATGATTCCTGTAAATAAATTCATCCTTCCCTCCTTTATTTCCATTCGCTCATATCCTGTCCCCTTGGAAAAAGAAAGCAAAGCAGCAAAAGAGCGTCAAGCCTATCGATTCACCTCAATCTTTTCGATTTTGTGGCCGATTTTCCTCTCCGCTCATCATCCACCTTGATCCACCTTTTTTATAATTGTACTCCTTGCAAAAAAACATAAGGACAAGAAGAAGCATACGAGAAACACTTGGAAGCGTCGGCGAATTGTGAAACGTGACACGACGAAGACCGAGTAATGATTTACCTATGTAACAAAGTATTTAGGACTTAGTATACTTCCTAAGGTAAATAAAAATAACGAAATGGAAAAAAACAAAACAAAAACAAAAACAAAAACAAAAACAAACACATGAAAAAAAAAAAATCTAAACGCGAGTCTCAAGACTTTTTTATTGCTTCATTTTATTCGAGTTTTGTTTCGATATTTTATTCCATACTTATTACTTTTTTCTTTGGGCGCAAATAACAAATCAAAAGATCTGAACATATTGGATGGGCCGAAGAAACCTGTGACCATCATTTTGTGGAACAAAACGAAAAGTAAGATTAAACAAGAAAACGAAGAAAAACATATCGACTTTTTAGTCTTTTATCACATTTATTTCTGCGTATAAATTATGCTTATTTGAAGCTGGCTATTTTGAGCTCCGGACCGATCTGGCGACACTTAAAATCTTCAAAAGTGTGTAAACACACATACACACATGTCTATGTTTCGTTTTTTGGCAGGGCTGCCTTCGCGACGAGTCTCGGACCGTCGCCAGTTCCCTTGGCCTCGAAAAACCGAGTCGAACCACGAAAATACGCTTTGCGAAGAATATTTCGAAACATTTAAAGAAAATTTCACAACAAAAATCAACTTAAAATTCAATATCGATAATAAAAAATTAAGCAAACTTGTGATCTCGAGGGACGATACTAAACCGCAGCTTCCACACGATTTTACATAAATCGTCGTCGCACGCTGGTATATTGTCGACGACAATTATCCGAGCGGGAAGCTCGTTTGTGCTCGTGAAAGTTATTTCGTGCTCCGACAGTTTCCTCTACTTGTTGAACTACACTGAACGTGCCAGTGAGTTGAATAACGTTCTGAACAGTAGAAAAAAACCATAAAATATCCATTCAATTTGTTGCATGGCAAACAAGTGAAAAATTCTATTTTTCCAAAACTTTTTTGTCCTTCGGAGCTCGAAGTAGTTTTTAACTGCTGTTTATCAAAACTTTCAATTAAATCGTGTTTCTTGCTCATTTTGATGCAAATTTGCGAGGAAATAAATGTTACAATTATTTCTTTCAGTTCCATTTTCGCTTTTTTTTTGAATTTTCCAACATTTTAATTTTTATATATAGTTGAAATGGAAAATGTTACTTTTTTATTAAGGGATAAGTCTCAGAAGTGAATAAGAGAGAAAGGGAGTGCAAGGTTTATGTAGAAGGACATCAAGATGGTCGGAAATGTTTTCGCCTTGGCTGTCTCGACGCTCTACATCGTATTGACCAGTCTAATAGCATACTGGTCGCGAAAGTACACCAAGTATTACATACGACAGCCTTTCGTGCGTGCTCTCTTCCTCGAGGGGATCGCGACAGCCGAACTATGCGGAGCATGCTTCGAACTTATCATAAGTGTGTATCTAAACGATCCCTAAGTTTTTTCGTACTTTAATCACAGTTTTTCTCCAAAACGACACTCGTACGAACCGACAAACTTTGTACAAAATGAATATCGAAGATTATTTTCCATTTTTAATAAATAAGTATTGTTAATTGAATTTTGTTTTATTTTTTTTTACGAGAGTCAATGACGATGGTATTGGTTAAAAAATTACATTTTGTTTGGACGGTGATAAATAAATTTTTACGAATTAAAAATTTTTTTTTTTCATTTCATGCAGAACTTTGTGATTCGCTTTTTTTTCAATATCGATTGTCGACACTTTGAAAGAGTATTGTTTGGTTTTTTTAGTCGCTGACAATTGGGGCGTCTCCATGTATGCCATTTATCTTTTCGTATTGACGATTTGGTGGTCAATGGTTTGGGAGGACGCGACTGCTTGTCCTTACACCCACATCGAGGATGTGGTCGAAGGAACGAAATCCTTGAGAGACGCTTTTCTTTTGATCTGGGCCGAACTCGTGGGAGGTCTTGCCATTTTTCGATACGTTCAATTGCTTTGGGCTATCGAGATTGTTTCAACCCACAAGAATCGCGCTTTCGAGGATTGCACCACCGATTTGCAAGTACGTTGCAGTTTCGCACACGCATTTATTGCTCTCGACTCTTCTGCGTATCGTTCTTTTTGGCTTCATTCAATTTCAACCTCATAATCATAAAGGGCCTGACAAAAAAGACAAATTTTACAGACAAGACAAAAAATCGCCCAATTAATATTTGCACATTCAATTCCTCGGGCAGATTCATGATTTTTTTTTCCTTATTTCAGGTTCCAGTCATTTTTGGTGCATTCATCGAATGCATCGCCACGTGCATATGCCGAGTAGTTTCTCGAGGATTGAGCGAACTGAATCCCAGATTCAGCAGTATACTCGATTCTTTCGTTGGAACGACCCTCGTTGTGGCAGGCGAGTCACACAATACGATCAAAATCTGATTAATTTCTTAAATATAGTGGAAATGATAAATTCCATTTATTAGAAAATCCTAAAAATTGTAAATCATTCAAAAAATGTCGACGGGCTGCTGAGAGCACGTCTGAAGGGTTTAAATCATAAAAACTGAAACAGCAGTCATGAAAATTCATAAATGTAAAGAAAATCGTTTATTCTATTTTAATTTTCCAATTTTTATCAAATTTTTTGATTCACATAATTAATTAATCAATTTTTACTGCTCCCTCGATCGTTTATTTTTTTTGTTTACGATAATGTACTCAAAGAAAAAGTTGTTGACATAAATTTGATGAAATCGATGATTTGCAGCTTTCAACTATTCCGGTGGATATTTCAATCCGGCGTTGGCAACGTCTCTGAAGTACGGCTGTCTCGGAACGACGTTTATGGAACACGTGATCGTTTATTGGATCGGAGCAATTGCCGGTTCGGTATTATCGCTCCGCGTGTACCGATTGCCATTCGTGCAAAAAGTCGTTAATCGCCAGAAAGAAAAATCGCAATAAGCGGCAAAGAAAGAAAAGAAATAACCAAAAATCATAGACAATAAAAAGTCAATTTTAACGAAGCACAAGCGAAGAATTAACGAACAAGAGTTTTAATCAAAAAAACGTATGAATAGAGGTTTAAAAAATAAATTGTAAATACGAAATTAGAAATACGATAGAATATAAAAAACTATATTTTCTTATTGATCGAAAAACCTGTAAAAAAATTCAATCGAAGTGAAAATAAAATGGATGAGATGAAACCATGAAATAAATCCGACGAAAGAAAAAAATAGCTGAAAACTTATGCAACGTGTTCTATATCTTTGTACCGTAGCAATAATCCCCTAAAATGAATTAGGCAAATTGAATTATTCCTCGACGACCCACTTGAGAGTCGTGGCTTTCGAGTTTTTTCCTCAGTGAGAAAAACCTCATGAAACAGTTCACCGCAAGGCCTTGAGAGTAACAACAAAAAACGAACTTCTAATCACACACACTTGAGTCTCACGAGTCCTGGAAAAAAATGACCAAGAAATTTGAATTCAACTGGCGCATTGAAACACCCGAAATCTTTCGTACTGGTGCCACGTTCGACAGATGGTTCGAGGACAAAGAAAACACCGAGTACGAGCCAAACTGCTTGTGCAAATGTGACGAATACGGATTTTTCTTCTACTGGAAAAGCGACGGAAAAGTAAGAATCCAAGAGAATCACGAAGAATCAATAAATTGCTTTCTTCCTTAAAAAAAAAAGAGAAAATTTCAAATATTTTTCAAATTCATCATGAAATTTGGACAAAAATCGAAAAATTGTTTTTGTAGGACGGGGATGTCATAGAACTTGCTCAAGTCAGTGACATTCGTTACGGCGGTACACCGAGGGTAAAAAAAACAATTAATTGAATAATAATCAAAAAATTAATCAGAGTCCATAAAAAACGAGATTTTATGATTTGGGTTATTCCGCAGGATCCAAAACTATTGAACAAGCTCAGTAAACATGGGACTGTCGAACAATTGGATGAAAAGAGTTTGACAATATGTTCGGGCGTCGATTACACGAACATAACTTATCAGCACATTGTGTTGACGAGTGCTGAGCAGGCAAAGGTAAAAAATCGAAATGAATGTTTTTTTATATTTTTTTTTCAAAACTGTTTTGTTTTCGTTCTAATAATTTTTCTTAGGAATGGCAAGCCGGCTTACGATTCATCACGCACAATACAAAAGCCAGTAATGTTTGCCCGACTACGCAACTGATGAAACAGTGAGTAATATTTTTTTTTTTTCCCGAAGCAACGAGTCCAAGTTTAGTCATTCCTGTGTGATTTGAATTTCGATGTTTGCCCCGAAAATGATCACAATGACACGACAGAACATTCCCAAACACGAATTTCATGAGAATTTCGATTCGACCAACATTTTTTCGACTTGCATGAAATAATTATTTATTTTTTAAGTGCAAATAATTTTTTTTCACATTCAAGTTGGATGAAATTGACATTTATGGTGGATGCGAAAGGAAAAGTTCCGGTGAAGGTGATTTCGAAAACCTTCGCTTCAGGAAAAACGGAAAAGCTCGTTTATCAAGCTCTCGCGGACTTGGGATTGCCCAATGGAAAGGTTAATTACGATTTGTTGAAAAAAAAAATCAACAGGAAAATTGGTTCAATGAGTTTGGAATTAAAAAAGAAAAAAAAACAATTTCTGCTTTTCAGAGTGACAAAATGGAGCCAGAGGCTTTCACGTTAGATAAATTCACATTTCTCTATCACAAGTTGTGTCCACGTAACGACATAGAAGAACTTTTCCAATCACTGTGAGATTTTTTAAATAATATCAGCAAAAAAAAATTGAAAACAAATTTTTGCTTCATATTCGTCGAACGAAAAGGCAATAAATAATTGTTTTTGTTCTTTAGTACGAAAGGAAAAGCCGAAGCCATATCTGTGGAAACATTGGTATGTTTCATGAACGAGAAACAACGTGATCCACGTTTGAACGAAATTATGTATCCAATGTACGACGATAAGCGATGTATGGAAATAATAAACGATTACGAACCGGACGAAAAGGCAAAAGCCGATAGTACGTAAAAGAAAAAATTCGCAACAGTTTTTCGTTTGTAATAAAAATGACTAATTACTGAAAAATAATTTCTCACAGGAAAAATGACCAAAGATGGTTTCATTCGTTATTTAATGTCGGACGAAAATGCGCCTGTATTTTTGGACAGATTGGACGAATACATGGACATGGATCAGCCTCTTGCTCACTATTACATCAATTCGAGTCACAATACGTATTTGAGTGGGCGACAAATCGGTGGAAAGAGCACGGTCGAAATGTACCGACAAACTTTACTCGCCGGTTGCAGGTCATTCATTTTTTCATCTTGCGTTTTAAAACAAAAATTTCAACTTTTATTTTTTTAGTAATTTTTAAACTTAGAAAAAATGTGAAAATTACTCAAACTCGTATGTCAATTGAATTGAATTTCTAATTGACAAAAAAAAACGAACAATTTGTGAAGAAAATGAAAATTTTGATTTTTTTTATGCGTTTTTTTTTCTCTCGATACTAAAAGTTGAAAATTATTCAAATTCGTATTTCAATTGAGTCAAATTTAAAATTGATCAAAATTAACAAACAATTGGTTTAAAAAATAATGAAAATTTCCATCTTTTTTGCATTTTTTTTTCTCTCGATACAAAGGTGTGTCGAATTGGATTGTTGGGATGGTAAGGGAGAGGACGAGGAGCCGATAATAACTCACGGAAAAGCAATGTGCACGGACATATTATTCAAGGACGTGATAGTCGCTCTTCGAGATTGTGCGTTCGTCACGTCAGATTATCCAGTTATTTTGAGTATCGAGAACCATTGTTGTCTCAAGCAACAATACAAATTGGCCAAGTACTTTGACGACATTCTCGGAGAATTGTTGTTGAAGGAGCCCCTGAAAGATTATCCAGTGAGAATTTTCGTCAATCATTAAAATTCCGCTTCCCAATTAATAAGCAGTTGATCGTTAATCATGGAGAAAATTTTGGGATGAATTTCACAGTTGGAACCAGGCTCGCCCCTGCCACCACCTTCCGCTTTGAAAAAAAAAATTCTCATAAAAAACAAGCGACTCAAACCTGAAGTAGAAAAAGTCGAATTGGAGTTGTTCATGTCCGGACAGTTCGAAGCGAAGGACGAGGTCGTCGAAGACGCCAGTGCACCGCCGGCTGAACCTCCTAAAGTACAAAAAAAAAATAATCACACGATTCGAGAATCATCAATTTTTTTATTTTTTTATTTTCAATTATTTCGAAATTTATTTCCGAATTTTCGTTTTTCGTTTTTCCTCTAGGAAGAAGCTCCAGCAGAAGCTCCTGCTGGGGAAGGAGGCGAGGGCGGAGATGCTGCAGCCATGCCACAACACACTGGCAGTACGATGGCCTGTCACCCTTGGTTATCGTCGATGATTAATTATGCCCAACCCATTAAATTTCAAGGCTTCGAAACGGCGGAAAGTAATTACGAGATTTTCCAAAAACTGACTAAATAATTTTTTTTTTTTAACTTTCAAAAAAATGGTTGGTCTTAACTTTACAGAGAAAAATATTCACCACAACATGTCCTCGTTCTCCGAGACCGCAGCGATAAATTATTTGAAATCTTCCGGTGTGGAATTTGTCAATTACAACAAACGACAAATGAGCAGAATTTATCCAAAAGGCACGCGAGCCGATTCCTCGAATTACATGCCCCAGGTTTGTTGTAAAAAATGGAAATCACAAATATTCCTCTATTTCTACGAAGAAGCTCGTCGTTTTATCAAAATCCCATAAAATTTAATCTGCAGGTCTTCTGGAACGCTGGCTGTCAAATGGTTGCCCTAAATTTCCAAACTCCCGATTTATCGATGCAATTCAATCAGGGAAAATTCGAGTTCAATGGAACTGGCGGTTACCTTTTAAAACCTGAATTCATGAGACGATCAGACAAGACTTTTGATCCTTTTGCCGAAGGTGTGGACGGTGTCATTACCGCCCAATGTTCGGTTCAGGTGAAAAAAAGAAAGAAAAAAAAACAAGTTTTCAAAAAACATAATTAGTGAAAAAAAAAAACGATGGAAATTTCTTCCTCAAGATGTTCACTGAACGAATCAACAAAATATTTAAAAAAAACTGAATTTCCTTTAGTATTTCGAGAATCTTTGACTTTTTTGTTCATTCGAAAAGGTAATTGCTGGACAGTTCCTGTCGGACAAAAAAGTTGGAACGTACGTGGAGGTGGACATGTACGGTTTGCCAGCAGACACGATAAAGAAAGAATTTCGAACGCGAATGGTGCCCGGAAATGGTTTGAATCCCGTTTACAACGAAGATCCATTTCTCTTCCGTAAAGTTGTGCTTCCGGATCTGGCTGTCTTGAGATTAGGTAATTCCTTGTCCAATCAAACTTTTACCCACGAATTGCGACTAATTGTGTCTTTTTTTTCTGCGGACAAAAATCGAAGGAGTTTACGAAGAAAGTGGAAAATTACTGGGACAGAGAATTTTGCCGTTGGATGGTTTGCAGGCTGGCTACAGACACATTTCTCTAAAGACTGAAGCTAATTTCCCCATGGCATTGCCCATGCTGTTTTGCAACATAGAACTGAAAATTTACGTTCCCGATGGATTCGAAGGTAAAAAAATAAAAAATTCGTGGCTCCGGAAAATGTAATCAAATTTTTTTTGCTCCACTTTTTAAAAATACGAAAATATTTTTCTTTCTTCGTCGCGTAGATTTCATGGCAATGTTGTCGGATCCGGGAGCTTTTAGCAAAGGAAATGAGAAGCAAGCAGAGGCGATGAAAGGCATGGGAATCGAGCAAACGGACTCGAAAGCCGAAGCGAAGAAAAAAGAGGAAGAGCAGAAGAAAAAAGGTTAAAAAAAACACACACTTTTCCTTAATTTTCTAAATTTATTTTCGATTATTAATGTTTCTCGCATAATTGCAATATTTTTGCTGATTTTTTAATGGGACCATTTCGATGAGAAGACGAATGGAAACTGGAGCCAATAACGCTGGACGTATTGAGACGAGACAAAGCTTACAAGGCTGGAAAGAAAGCACTGAAAGAATTGGAAACCATGAAAAAGAAGCATTTGAAGGAACGACAAACGATGCAGAAGAATCACGTAACTGCTTTCGAGAAAGCGGCCAAGGGAAAAGAGTAAGAAGAGAAAATTGAATCTCCCAAAAACAATTCGCATAAAAATGCAATTTAAAAAAAAAAACAAACAAAATTCCCATTTAGCAAAGCTGCATTGAAGAGTGATGCAAATCTGAAGAAATTGATAGGCGAACAAATCGCACAATGGTCAGCGATGGTGGAGAAGCATCAGAAGGAAGAATGGGAAATGAACAAAAAACAAATAGCTGCAGGACGAGAGGAGTTCAAAAAAGTCATTGAAATCGTCCAAACTAATCAGAACAAACAATTGCAAATAAAGCAGGACAAGTGAGTAAACAAAACAATGAAAAAAATTGCATTTCCCATGAGTAACAGAAAAAACCGAACGATTCATAATTTTTTCAATCTTTCCAAAGTACGAACAAGCAATTTATTGAAAAACGTTTCCAGAGACATCAAGGAAATGAACACGAACCAGGCGAAATGTTCGGCAGAAACAGCGAAGGAAGTGATGAACGACAAAGCGTTAAAAACGAAAGGTGACAAGGAGCGTCGACTGCGAGAGAAGAAGCAGAACAATATCAAAAAGTTTATGGACGAAAGAAAAAACATACAAATAAAGCAGGGAAGAGAGAAGGAAAAGCTCAAAGTGACGCACGAGAAGCAAGTCGCAGATCTCGATAAAAATGTGGACGAGGTAAATTAAAAAAAAAATCTCATCCTAATTAAAATGATAATTAAAAGGGAAGTGAAAACAGAAAAAATTCATATATATTCCTCACCAGGCTATCCTCGTGTTGACGAACGAGCCAATCGAGTTGGAAGTGGCGAAGATCAAGCAAATTTACGTTTGACTCTTCCCCCAAACGAAAAAAATAAACAAACGAATGAAAATTTATTTTTTAAACTCTTATTAAATATTTACTGCAAAAAAAAATATTTCAATTACTAGAAATTTGTAAAAAACTTTTGCTCATTATACCACGATTACTTGTATGAAAATGTTTGAAAAAATGGCGAACTAACAAGCAGAATAAACAGAAGAATTATTGATCAACTTTAAATTGTTCTTAAGACGATTCACCTGCTTCAGTTGCCCGGAATTTCTCATAACCCTCTCGTTCCTCTTTCTCATTCTCTCGGTCCTTCCCTCTACCTCTCTCTCTCCCTCTCTCTCTCTCTCTCTATGCTTCTCGATCTCATGCTTTTTTTTAAACTAAACTGCTGTGAGTCACTATACATAACAACTTGGGAATTTCTCCCTCTCGTTTCGAATAAATTTGCTCCGCTGCTCTACAGAAAACTCTTCGTACTCACACACACGTTTATAATTCCAGCGTCGCTTTGCATACACACATAAAATATATATATAATGAATGCGAAGGGAGATCTTTCGTTCTTTCAGTAGAGTGCGATTGACGATCGAGTGCGGACGTAATTTGTTGACGGATCAGTGTTCGATGACACGTGCTTAAAGATAAAGTAACAAAAGAAAAATTTCTTTCCATTGCCAGCGGCTCGAAATTGACGAAATTTGCCAAATTCGATTTTTCTATAATTTGTTTTGAAAAAAAAAAAAACGTTCCATAGGATCCAACTGGGTAAAGAAAAAATATAAAAAATTTAAACGATATTTGTGAAAATTTGTACGAACCGATTTTTGCTCGAGGTTTTTACTCAAATTTGTGCAATTTTTCGTTGACACTATGACGCGAATGTAAACTCGTGCATAGAAAAAGAAAGAGCGAGGTATTTAATCGAAACAATTAACACGTTAAGCACGCAGGAACGTTTCGGAGGGATCCGGACACAACGTCCACCATGAATGAATTATGGAGGCGGCGAGTTGATCGAGATTTAGAGTTCAGAGTCCTGGTGTATCGTTGTCAATTTATTTGAGAATTTCAATTCGATTTTTGCATCGAGTGTCTAAATTTTTATGAAATTTTGTATCGAACAATAAACGTTTGCGAAATAATAAGAGAAACAGTGAATTCGATTAATTCCGCAGGATAATCGACACGGAAAATTGATTTTTAATCACCGAATAAAAATATTGCCACATTTGATTAATCGATATTTCAATTAAATCGAAACAAGTTGAAAACATGTGTTAATCTGGAAAAAAAGAAAATAAAGTCAATAACTAGTTGCTTGGCAGGTAAACCGTGCGAAAAATATGATTAGAACTGCACACACATAAATTTGCGAGGAATTGTGAAACACGTGTGGATAACGAGCGAGTTATACTCCACGAGACTATAAAATTAATAACGAGTTCGTTGGGGTCACTTTGTGTCATAGAGCGATAGAGAAGAACGGAACGAGATTGAAACTCGTTAAAAAAAAGACATCGTTGCAGCCATGGACCAGCAAGACTGTGAGAAAAGTTTAAAAAAAAATTGTCATTAAAATAATCAACGAATTGATCGTGAACCGGCGATAAAACGCCTCGAAGCGAAATCGAGAAAGTGAGAAATCATAAAAATGTGACGGCAAGAAAAATAGAATTTTCGCGATCGAAAAAAAAATTGCAATCAAAGCGAAAAAGTGTTGAAAAACAAAATTGATATAAATTCGAAAATTCGTACGATGGGGCTTTGCGAGGACAGTGCATTCCTCCGTCTGCTGCCAACTTCCGGTTGGCATTTGATCTGGTCGTGGGAAACCGGAAATGGCACGACTGTCAGAAAAATCGGCAGTGCATCGCCCAAATCCGATTGTTTCGTCGAGCTTGTCAATTTTTCGATAATGATTATCGTTCTCCTCGTTACGATCGCCATGATAATTAAATACAAATGCAAGGACCAACGACGAAGGTGAGTTGAGAAAATTTGCAGTCGATTGTCACTTCCGAAAGTTCGAAGCGAAAAACCATATTGTTATTTTCCAATCGAAATCATTAAAACTCCAACGGAACGTCAGGATGATTCGACAATCCAAAAAATTCGCTTCCAGCATGACTTTCAATTTCAGTTAAAAAAATTCTCACCAAGTTAGAAAAGTTCAGGTCAAAGAAAACAAGTGAACAAATAAGAAAAAATAATGATTCAGTATCGTTCGGATTGAACGAGAACCGCGTGCTAACGTGAGTGCGTTACAAATGATGATAAAAAATGGCGCACGTGGCTACTGGAGAACGTTGTTGATTTACGAAGGATATTACCGGCAAGTGCGACTCCAAGCTCAAGCAGTAATGCTCAAGCGAAGAGTTAAATATATCCTCGAAATCTAAACTCCAATTTTGAAATGTTCCATGTGCACAATTCGCGCGATGCGGAGATAATTTATAGTTGAGAAAAATGTGAACAACAATAAATACAAAAAGTCCGATAGAAAAAGAAATTTTATCTTCCAAAGTCGCATTTTTTCGTAGTTCATCGCGGGGAAGATCGTCGATAAAAAAAATTCAATCACCTTGCCTGGAATTCACTCCGAGATATTGAGTTTACGAAAAAATCACAACTGATTAGTTCAAAGTTGTGAGTACTTGAAATTTGTCAATACAGCATTGTCGATAAGATTCCCAACACACAATATCGAAGCAATTTGACGCGAGTGTTGAAAATCGAACGATATGTTGAAGTTCGCATCGTTGGAATGCAACGAAATTCTTTTTTTTTTCTACTGCAGAGCTCATTGAATTATAAATTATTTGATTTCATTAGTTTATTAATTAATGAAAATGAAAAATTTTCTCTCGCGTACGAAAAACTCAATGGGCACGAAAAAAAATTGCCATAATTTGAAAAATTCAATAAATACTGAAAAGAAAAAAAAAATACTATTTCGTTGAATCTCAACGTTGCAAACAAATTTCAGAGTCGAAAAATCGATCGAAATTCAGTAGCCAAGTTTCTCCAGGAGACACGCAAACTTACGTCATCGGACGTTCTCGGAATATTTGAGCGAAAGGCTCGTGTGAAATTGGAGAATGAATGAAACCAGATGCAGCCACTGAGGAGGTTTTACATACGGGAATTCCCGTTCGTCACACTCATTCATCGAATTCAATTTCCCCGTCAATGATCATTGAGATTAATTAATTCATGCCAGACTCATTTTACACACGGGCTGTCCAGTTTTTAATCGGTCTCTTTAATTACGTAGTGCGCCGCTTTACGTTCCATCGAAATTGGAACAAGAATTCCTGGTCTTTGAACTTTTACAGCGTGAAGAAACAAAAAATCTGGAAATGTCGATCGATCTTTTTTTTATCGAACTTTTCAGAGAAGCAAATTGACATTGAAAAAAAAATAGTATATTACACTACAAGGGCAGAAAGTTTGGGATTCCTGCACTGCGCAACTTCATGCCCGAGGCGAAGCCGAGGGCATGATGTTGCGCAGTTCAGGGCTTCCAAACTTCTGCCCGTGTGGTGTATACTATTTTTCTCCATAGCCGGTCGAAAGTACGATCGATTCACGGCAGATTATCGATCATGACAGATTCATGTATTGATGCCTGCCCCGACATTTGCGGCACGAGCGAAGCGAGTGCCAGCTGGTCGGGGGCAGGCATCAAATACACAAGAAAAGCAACGAAAAGATACACAATCATCGAAGAATAAAAACAATAATTGATTCAAACCAATACGAATTTTTTTGAATTTTACGTAACAGATAATCCACAACACACACATACAAGTGCATGATTCTGTGATCTATTATCACAAAATTCAATAAAATTATAATATTGAAGTTTCCATCGTTGGAATGCAACGAAATTATGTTTTCTCTTGAACAGAGCTCATGATTCTTATTCAATATTTCGTCCATACAATAAAAGAATTTTTTTTAGAATCCAAACACAGAATCGATAGAAAAATTGTCATGGTTTTTGAATTTGAACAAAAAATTCACAGAAAAAGTATTTTTCGTTGGAACGCAACGTTGCGACCATCAGTGTAATGTAAAATCATATTTTTTACGAAGATTTTTATTCCAGAAATTTGTTTCCATCATATTTATCACAACCACTGCAATGAAAAAAATTGTTAACGATATTTTCACGAAATCCACAGTTTTCATTTTTATCAAACGGACATTCGTCAACAAATCGATCGGTTGACGAAAATTTCGAAATTTGTCCTCTTGCACTTTGATTTTAAAATAGTTCATTCTCTGATATTTTCCGAAAAGCTCTAACCTTAGAAAAACGGATCATGGAAAAAATTCAAATTTGGAAAAACACAACAGCTCTGACATTAGACTTTGACATTAGAGAAAACACGGTTAGAAAGTCACTTTCGGCAGTCGTGGCAGCCGAAAATACTATTTGCTCCCGATCAGAAAGCGATCGTGTTTTCTTTTTACCAATGCACGAATGTCGCACTTTCTGCATCGAAATCGATGCGGGAATCACGTACTTTCGACCGAGGTATGGAGAAAACGTTTTTTTTTTTACACTTCGTCAAAAGTCCCACGAAGGAGACACGCGAGAAGGGGCCGAAATTTATGGGAAAATTTGTCCGTTACAGACTCTCCGAGCCTCTTCTGCCACTGCACACACTTCGGAGTGTCCTGTGCATAATTTTGTTGCTGTTTCTCACTCTGGAACTGTCAGAATCCATGATAGAGCTGGCCCCATTGTCCCAGATAGTTTCATTGCTGGCAATATCGTCCTGCTGGTTTCTTCATCGAGAAACTGAAAGGAACGATGGTCTGGGGTTGGCTGGGACAGGTGGATCGTTCGCTATAGTTGCGATTGCAAGAGCATGGCGACTGTATCATTTGCAAAGGTTGCTACTGGAGTGAATTAAATTCGACGATGAAAAAATCGATTTTGTCAGATTTTGATCAGAAAATTATCAAGTTTTTTTTCCCCTTTTAGATACGGTCTGACGACGATTCATGTTCGAACCATAAGCACGTGTGGAACAGCACTCATGAGCGGGTTTCTATCGCTCATTGATTCTTACGTTCTCTACCGAATGGTAAAAAAAATAAAATGAATAAATTTCGAAACCCGAAGGAAAATCTGCGACGTTTTTGAGCTCGAGAACCTTGAAAACGTCATAAGGAAAATAATGCATGTCGAAGAAACGTCTAAATATTATTGCGACCTCGAATTCCTTGTTTGTTTGTTTCTATGAAAATTTTCTTACGCTAAACAATCTTCGCTAGGAACACAGCTGGCCATTTCCTGCTCCGATTTTCACGAAATAATAAACAGCCACGAAAAACAGCTGCGGCGATCGCGCTTGCAATAGAAAATTTCATCATTGTTGGTTTTTTTCCCTCAAAACGTAAAATCAAAAATAACTGCAGATCCGAAATGATCGTAACGACGCAACGAAATTGTGGCCTCGTCTTTATCGTTTACTGTCGAATCTCCATGGCCGAACGCAGATTTATAAATAAATAATCGGTACCGCAGTATTTCTTTTCGTGTATACGTTTTTCTCTCAATTTCGAGTGCGATCTTTCAAAAATAACATTTCCAACAGTCTCAGAGCGATAAAAAAAAATAATAATAAAAATTTGGGTACTCAACGATGCAGATGCAGAAGAGCAAACGTTACGAGATTCGTGGAACAGGATACCGGAGAATTTCGTACAGACACAAGTACTCGACGTTCATTGGTAAACTTACGTTCCATTGGGTCGTCGATCTCTTAAGACGAGGATACAGAACTCCACTCGACCTCAACGATTTGGGTGAACTTCCTGAAGAAGAATCCACCAGCGTGCAGTTTCAAAAGTTTCGTCAAATTTTCGAAAAAAGGGTGAGATCTGAAACAATCAAATTTCTTACCACAAACGAAAAATTTTGAGTCTAAATTCACGATTTTCGTAAACGCTCATTAATTTTTATTTCCTATTTTTTTTAATTAAACGTTCAACCGATTTTTCTTAATTTTACAGAACAAAAATAGTTTGCATGGCAAAATAAAGCTATGGCCATGTTACTGGGACCGAGTGGGATTTTTTTTTGCAATCGGTGGAATATTGAAACTCCTGGGAGACGCGATGACCCTCGTTGGCCCGATGGCTATTTCACGAATCGTAAATTATGTCTCGTCGAGACAAAACTCGACAGTAAGAATTTCCAGAAGTCTGCAGTTCGAGGTAATTTACATGAAAAAAGTGGCTTAAAAAAAAAATGAAAAACAAAAATTGATTTCGATTATTTTCAAGGGATTCGTCACTTTTGGACGATTAATTGAAAACGGTTATTTCGTTGGTCTCCTGATGTTTTTCGCAGCGATATTTCAAAGCACACTCAGTCAAGCCTCGACTCATTTTTTGAACGTGGAAGGAATTCGTCTGCGAACAGCCCTGCAGGTATTTTTCAAAAATCCCAAAACTCAACAGGCGACGTTCGTTTCATTTAATTCCAATTTCGATCATTTTTGTTTGATCAATTCTTTTCGACCAGGCTCTCATTTACGACAAATCTCTTCGTCTGTATTCGTGGACGATAACCGAAGAAGAAGATTCCTCGAGCAAGAGTCTCAAAGAAAAGGAAAAAGCCAAAAGTGGCCAAGTTGCTGACATCGGGACACTGACCAATCTTATGGCCGAGGACGTTTACAACGTAATGAGCTTTTTTTGGATCGGACATTATACTTGGGCTATCCCCTTGAAGGTAATTCGGAAGCCTGCTGGTTGCTTTGATCAACATTTACAGTTTTTTAAACCAAACATTTATTTTTCAGATAGCTGCAATTATTTTCTTGCTGTATCTGAAGCTCGGCATCAGTGCAATAATCGGAGCGATCTGTTGCATTGTTATTGTCACTCCGATGCAACTTTATCTTGGCAAAAAAATGTCGTCCAACTTGAAGACGGTCGCGGTAATTTTTTTCATCATTAATTATAATTAAAATTTCAATGAAATGATTTTTTCATCATTAATCATCATTTAACAATGTGAAATTTTTTTAAAATTCGGGAGTTTCATCATCAACAATAATTAATAATCTAATAGAAATGAAAAAAAGGAAATTCTTGCAATTTTTTAAATTATCTCGATTTTTATATTTAGCAATGCGAGAAATTTTAAAAATTCGTGAGTGCAAATTGAAGTGAATGTTTTGCAGGAAAAAAGTGACGCTCGGCTGCGATTAGTGAATGAAATATTGCAGGGAATGCGATTGGTGAAGCTACGAGCTTGGGAAAAATTATTTGAGACTCGAGTTAAAAATACACGAAACGAAGAGCTCTCGTTGTTGGACAAGGATTCACTGTATTGGGCTCTCATAAGTAAAGCTCTTCATATGAAAATTTATTAATAAAATGAGTAAATTGATTTTTTATCTAAATTACATTTGCTCTGTTGTTTCTTTTTTTCTCAATTCCAGCGTTTCTGACCCACGCTTCGTCAGTGTTAACGACCTTGTTTACTTTCGGAGTTTACTTTTGGATCGAGGAGCGTCATTTGGATGCTGGCAACGTTTTTGCGAGTCTGGCCCTTTTTTCTCAGCTGACTGTTCCACTTTTTATCTTTCCAGTAATCGTACCGATAATAATAAATGCAAAGGTGAGTGAAACTATTGTTTTCGTGTGTATTTTCGTGAACGAGCAAGTTTCAAAATGAAAGAGTGAGAAATAAATGATTTCAGATATCGACGAAAAGGCTGGAGGATTTCTTGTCGTTGCCAGAAATCGTGGACGTCTTACCAGAAATAAATTCCGAAGTTTCGTCCCCGGGAGACGATCGTACGAATCCAACTACCGAGAGTAATCCGCAATCCGATCAGAAAAGTGCGCAGAGCGTTTCAACGTTTGGTACACTCGGCAACATCGACGAAGATGAGGAAGAGGCGAATTTTCATTTGTTAGCCAAACGTGATTCCGGTATAATGAACTCTTCGACCGACACTATTTGCCTCAAAGATTCCGAGTTGTGCAATTCCCTGCACGAAGCTCCGTTAGTGAAGGTCGCAGGCATTTTTTCTTGGGGAGATGACAATTATTTGACTGTGCGAGAGATTCATGTTCCACGAGGTAAAAAGTTGGGAAATTGAAAAATTATTCCGATCAATTCTTTGAACAAAAATGAATTTTATTTTTTATTTTATTTTTTTTTCAAGGAAAATTAACTCTCGTGGTGGGTCGAACAGGAAGTGGAAAAACGTCCCTAATCTCGGCGATGCTCGGCGAAATGCAAGAACTTCAAGGACGAGTCGAATGGGCCAAGTAAAAAATTGATAACTCCACAAATCAACGACCTTTCCATTCAATTAATTAATAAAATGGCACAATTTTCTTTAGAAATGCAAAAGTAACGTACGTGTCCCAAAAGCCCTGGTTACTCAACGCCACCCTGAGAGACAATATACTGTTCGGTTCGTCTTATCGTCCTCGTCGCTATCGAAGTGTTCTCCGGGCTTGCGCCCTCCAACCGGATGTCGACATACTCCCAGGTCGGGATCTCACGAGAATTGGTGAAAAGGGAATAAATTTGAGCGGGGGACAAAAGCAACGGATCACGATCGCCCGAGCAATTTACAGCGACGCCGATACCGTAATTTTGGTTGGTCAACAATTTCTATAAAACGTTTCAAAATTATTTTCATTTCTTGACATAAAACTGCGACGTTTATGTTTTTTTTTTTTAAGAAACATTGATCACTTTTTCACAATAAAAAAAAAACTCTAAAACGTCGAAGGATTAAGCGGAAATGGAATTTTGATTCCCTCAATTTTTTTTGGATTTAATTGATTGTGTCGAAAGTTATGACACAGGAAATAATTTGCCCGAGAGAAAAGAATGAATAAATCTTTCAGGACGATCCATTATCGGCACTGGACCAGCAGGTCGGTCAACAAATATTCGAGTGCGGAATCCAAAGGCTGCTTCTGCGTAAAGGCCGGACAGTAATAATGGTCACTCACAGATTAGAATTTTTGTCAGCAGCTGATCACGTAAGTTACAAAAAAAAAGAAAGAAAGAAAAAAAAAGGAAAGATTCCCATAAAGCTGAATGAAAAATAACTGGAATTCCGAAAGAGCGATTATTGCAAGAAGAAAAAAGGAAAGATTCCGGTTTGTTATTGAATTTATAATCCGTGCAGATCGTAGCGATGGATTGTTGCGGAGTACGCGAAGTCGGAACGAAATCTAGCATCGAAAATTCCGACCCTATTCTGGCAGAGGAATGGCGGCAATCGTCACAAAGGCGTAACGTCGTTAATACGGAAATTCACAAAACGGCCAAAGATCGGTGGTCCCTTGTGAGACTTATCTCGAGAATCGGTATATCAGTTAAACACAGAAATGCTAATGACGGCTCGTGGTCGACGGATCAAGATGCCTACGTTGTAAGCTCATTTATTTTTCATATTTTATATTATCGTTACGATCATAATATCTTCAAATTATTGTCATCGTTACTCAAACCGAAAGGTGCTAAATTTCCTGTTTTATTGAAACTCATTTTTGTCTCCGAAATCATTCTCATTTTTCAACCAATTAATATCAACACCACTAATTACTATAATCATTAAAAAAAAATGACAATTCGCACAATTATCATCGAACGAATTTCTTAAAAATTACATTTCCATATTAATTATTCGCTTAATTATTTATTTAAATAAATAATTAACAACAAACTCTGCCTCTTGTGGACAAGCCTTATGGGGCCTTATGGGGTCCCATTGAAACGTGTTTGTTAATAAATTTGAAGAAAAAAAACGAGCCGGAGGATGAGAAGGGCTCGAGAAAATCTTCAAATCGTATGCACGATCGATGAAAATGAAACGAGGTCGAAAATACAGAAAAGAAATGAATTTTTTTTTCCCTGAGAAATTAATGTTCACAGCGATTACCAGATTCGATATCATTTTTTTCTCTCAAAAGACTCCTCCGAGTTTCGTGCCACTACGTTTACGTAGATCAACATTATCGGGATCGCGTTATCTCGCCCACGATCTAACGGATCTACCTGTGCCGGCTGAGGAATGGGGAGCTTTACGTAGAAAATCAAGAAAACATCAAATCGCGGTAAGATCAACGAGTCTCCAGCCACCTAAGAATCCCCCACCGTTTCTACGGAGAAGCAGCACTCCGACCATTCTTGAAAGTCGTTACACCGTCCCCAGGTTAATATCCAACAAACCGTTTTCCATTTTTTAAATAATTGTCAAAAATAAAATAACACTGACGATTTTTCCTCAATTAATCAATCCAAAGATTAACTAATTAATCCAAAAACAAATGATTCGATCAAAAAATCGATCGATTAATCACAAAATTATTTAATCTATAAAAAAGATTATTAATTAATCCAAAAAATTATTAATTGATCCAAAAAATAATTAATTAATACGAAAATTAATTAATGAATTCAAAGATCAATCAATAAAACGAGTTTCCTGATTAACAATTATACGATCGACCGTTTTACTTGTCAGGAACAAACGTCACAGTGCCCTGGAGAATGGACAAAACAACAGCATGTTGAAGCAACTATTTTCTGGAAGGTACAAAAATTGCATTGAAAAAAAAAAACAACCAATTAATAAAATTGATTGTACGAATAAAATTCTACGATTATTAGGATCGTAAGCGTGACGTCGGAGGAGGCGACGATGAGCCGAGAGAGAAGTGTACTTCGCCGCTTAATATCGTCGTCAAACTCCACGAACAAGTAAGTCTTTAAAAAAAAAAAGAGAAAAAATACGTTCGATAGTAAATAGCGACGAATCAACGATCGAATCGTTTGAACCGAAATTGCAGAATCAATCAAGAAAACAAAGAATCAGATCACCGGCCTCTGGAGAGACTGATCTCCGCTGAATCGACGACGACCGTCGAAGACATTGACGAGGAAACAGACAGTGAGCGTTTTCGTCCCAACGAAATTTTTTTTTTTTTTTCTATTGTTGGGGATTATTTATTCGATCCAATGTTTTTTTTTTTTGGGGCTTTTAGAAATGGTCGATTATCAGGAGTCGACGAGCTCCGATACGAGCGAGAGTAGCGACGGTTCGGTGACGAAAAATATTTGGATGGATTACTTGAGAGCAGGCGGACTTGCTCCGAGTCTTGGTTATTTCGGGGCAGCATTAGGATGGCAAGCTCTGCGTATTTACACGGATTTGTGGCTCAGTCAATGGACAGACTTGGGCATAAAATCCAACAAATCGATCCACGTGCACGAGGAGGTGAGAAAATAATATTTTCCCATCCAATCCTTAAACTTACGTACGTCACAAAGTGTAAAAAAAATGAAATTGATTTTTTGTTTATGACCCAGACAGTTTTCTACTTCGAGATGTACGTCGTTCTCTCGGTCAGCCTAATTGCGTTGGCTGCTTTGAACAGCGCAGCGGGCCAGTGGGCAGGGGCGAAGGCTCGAAAGAAAATCCACGAAGAATCAATTTCGGGACTTTTGGGCGCGCCACTTTGTTTTTTCGAGAAAACGCCGATAGGCCGAATCTTAAATAGGTTTAGCGCGGACATGGGAGTCGTGGACAAAGTGAGTTGGTTTCCAACAATTCCTCAATTATTTTTTATCAATTATACGAAACAATTAACTTTTCTGCAATTAGAAACTTTCGACAGCCCTGCAAAGGCTCACGTCGTTCGTCCTACTGTGTGCTTCAGCGATCCTCGTCAACGTCTTCATATCTCCTTGGTTCTTAGCTGCTGCTTTTCCTACTTGTATCGTGTATTATGCACTGCAGAGATTTTATCGACGAAGTGCAAGGGAATTGCAACGTTTGGAGGGAAGGTAAAAGTCTAAAAAATCGAATCTCGATCAATTTCTTTAAGGAGGATCACACGTATTTGATGATAAACCAAAATTCCGACTTTGAGGATTGAAACCCGAAAATAACGTAGAAAAATATAGCGTCCATCTATCATTGGAATTATTTTGAAATCCACCGTCCAGTTGTCAACAGAACGATCCATAAAAGTCACATTTTTTGATTCCCCATGCACTCCCTTTGCAACTATTTGTTTTTGTTTTCAAGATCGATCTTTCCAACTTTAGCAAATCAAAAACGAACACAAGAAAATACACAGAAATTAACGTTGACCTTAAAAATCCTTGTTAACGTTGAAGCTCACCTGGGAATTGAAATTGAAACAAACTTATTTCAGGTCAACGAGTAATCGCGATGTAAACATTTGAAGGTTTGACGACGCTGCATGCCCCAGCTGGTTGGAAATAAAGTTTTTGAAAGATTGTTATTACGTTAAGCGTCAATCAAGCCCAAAAAATAAATTCCACATAATTTCGGTAATAAAAAGAAGGAATTGAAATAATTTCTTTGATGATAAAAAAAGCAGACAAATTCAGTTGGTTTTTTGGCTCACAAGTAGCACGTGATCCTCCTCAAGAAATATAGACAAAAACAAGGAATTCGAGGTAATTTGGAAACGTATCGAATAGCCAGATTGAAAAATAATGAAATGTCATTTTTGTGAAACGACGCAGCACTCGTGGACCAGTAGCTGCTCATTTTTCCGAAACTTTAGCAGGTTTGCCAATCCTCAGAGTCTCGAAGCAGCAGCCACGTTTCATGAGAGAAATGATCGAGCATTTGGATGCAAATACGAATGCTTTTCTCGTTCTAAACACGAGCAGCAGGTGGCTGGGGATTGCTTTAGTGAGTTGTCGCTTTTTCCTTGGAAAAAATTCACTCGGAGTCACTTTTCATTCACATTTGTGTTCTCCCTTCGTCCAGGACTATTTGGGAGCTGCTGTCGTCGTCACAGCAACGTACGCTGCACTCTTTACAGCCGAGACTTACCCAGATCGCGTGAGTCCTGCGCTCGTTGGATTGGCAGTTAATTACACGTTGCTCGTTCCAATTTATCTCAACTGGGTGGTCAAGTTTGTTTCGGAAATAGAGATGTACATGGGGAGTGTGGCGAGACTCACGTCATACGCAAAAACGACTCAAGAAAATTATCGCGAAAATGGTATTGAAAAAAAAAAAAAAAAATCATCGAAAAAAATCGATTTGTCGATCAAAAGTCCAAAAATTTTCGAGCCAATTCTTCTCTGTGCTCTCCAGGTATTTCCGTCGACGAAAATTGGCCGGAGAAGGGAGAAATAATATTCGAAAACGTTTCTCTACGTTACGAATCTCAATCGGAGCCCGTCGTCCAGAATCTCAACCTCCGAATTCCGTCTGGACAGAAGGTACGCAATTTGCAAATTTGCAAAATACTCGCTTCGTTTATTTTTGGCATTAAAAAGTGAATTTTTTGGTTTTTTATTTGGAAAAAGTTGGGAATTTGCGGGAGAACAGGGAGCGGCAAATCTTCAACTTTGATGGCACTTTTTCAATTGTTGGAAGTATCACATGGTCGTATAATCGTCGACGGCGTTGATCTCCGGGAGATATCGCTTGTGACATTGCGATCAAGGCTATCGGCGATTCCCCAAGATGTGATAATGTTCAGTGGCAGTATAAGGTACGAAACGATTAATTCATTAATTGCACGGATGACAGATCGATGCAGAATGAGAATAAATCGATTTTCTAGGCTCGATAATTTCGAGATTATTCACGATTAAAAATTTCCGTAAATTGTTTCTTTCTTTGTAAGAGAAAATCTCGATCCTCTGGAGGAGCACAAAGATGAAGAGTTGTGGAGAGCGTTGGAGCTCACCCAAATGAAAGAAATAATTGCATCGCATCCCGAAGGACTTGGTGAGTCGATCGATGCATTTTTCTCGACGTACGATCGACTCGAAATTTTTTTCAACATTAGAAAAAGATTTAAAAAAAAAAACGTTTGAACGATCGTACGAAAAAATAGACGCGATTATCTGATTAAAAATTCAATGATAAAACGCTCTCGAACGATTTGAATTCTCGTCTCTCCAAAGGGTTCGAAGTCAGAGAAGGAGGCGAGAATTTTTCATCAGGACAATTGCAATTATTGAGTATGGCTCGAGCGATATTAAGGCGATCGTCGATCGTGATCCTCGACGAGGCTACGAGTGCTTTGGATCTGTCTACGGAGAAGGAACTCCTAGCCGCAGTTACAAACGCTTTCAAGGACAAAACGCTCATCACAATTGCGGTGAGAATTTCGTTTTTCTTGTTTTTCAACATTTTTGTTTATTATTATTATCGACAATTGAGCCAAACGAGAAATTTATTTGCTCATTTCGTGTCACCAGCCAACGAGTTTTTTCATTTTACTCGGCATTCAATGACAAGACGTAATTTTCGTTGTCATCGACGTGAATTGTTGGTCGAAAATGTTTCCTGAACAGCGTGTGGTGAAAAAAGCATAAAAATCCAAGAAATTAGAATCTTGAAAATATTTTCCTTCGCGCAGGTCGAAATATTGAAAAATAAATACTGGTCGCCTTGATTTTATGCCCGAATCACCATAAACGTGCGGCTACATTTTCAAAAATTTATTAACGCACTGTCGCATTATCTAATCGATATAAATAAATTACATCGATAAGAATTATTGACAGAAAATTGCGATAGACGAGTGGCCCAATTTTTTTCCTCCACACACGAAAACTATTCCAATTAAATTATTTATCTTTCTTGCTACAGCATCGAGTCGCATCCCTTATGGATTGCGACCGAGTAGTAGTTTTCGATGAAGGAAAAATCGTCGAGGAAGGTTCGCCTCAGGAGCTGGTGCAAAGGCCAATGGGATTTTTCACAGCGATGTTGCGAGCGGGTGACATGAGCGACGAGAGAACAGCGTGAGCCGCGTCGAGTTTCTCAACGGACTGATTTTTTTTCTCTCCCATCTACAAACTTGCGAATTTTCAGCCTTTTTTTCCAAATCCTATTTATGTCAAATTGTAAATAAAAATCAACCACCGTGTCCCAAAGGAGCTGCTCTTGTTTTTTTTACGAAAAAAAAAACAAATTCATAAACGAAAAAGAAAAATCTAAAAAAATTTCGCACACAATCGATTTTCAAGAATGTTAAAAAAAATGCAAAATCAAAAACTCACAAGCAGGATGAAAAAATCAAAAATTGTGAAAAAAAAACGAAAAATATGCAAAAACGTCGGCATTAAAAAAGGTGAGGACTCTGGCCGAATAGCTGTTTGCGCATGAGGTGATAAATGATAATAATAAACGATACACAACATACAGTTGAGAAGGGTGTGAGAGCGTGTGAGGCAAAAGGAGCGAGAAGAATGACTACGAGCTGCTATCGCTTACCGCGAGAGCTACTGTGACTCAATAATTCACAAACGCACACACACACGCAGGCGGAGACAGGGACACATAGAAAAGCAGGCACTTATTACAAAGGTAACTCACACATTTTCAAAGTGTCAGTATATCACGGCCTGCATGCGTTACTCTCCCCTGCTCCTCGGAGTTTCTTTTCGTTTTGTTCTTTTTTTTTCGAGACTCGAGCAAAACGCGGGCTAGTGGCGTTAGAGCCGGCTGAGCGATAGGACGAACGATTTGTCAAGATTTTTCCAACATTTTCGAAATCTTTCTCTGTTTTTTTTTCGTTCTATTGAGAAATAATGTTTTTTATCGTTGTGTCGTGATTCAAAGGAAGCGAATGAGTGACAAACAATTTTTATAAAAATAAAAAAACAAACCGATTTAAAAAAAAAAGAAAAGCAATATTTGTTGCGCAGGAGAATTCACGAAAAAGCGTCGAGTTCGTGAGAAAATCTCACAGGACGATAAAAAATAAATCGAAAAAAAATCCACGAAACACGACGAAATAATTTCTTTTTTTTTTCAAGTGTCAATCTTATCGTTTCATATTTTCCAAATTCCTTCGACAACTCTGCAACGGTGTGTGTGTGTGTGTCTGTGTGTGTGTTTTTTTACCGGAAAATAATTTATTGAGACTAAAATTTGACGGACTCGTTACGATCGCCGATACTCGAATTTCGTTTTGAAAGGAGGAAAAAAAAAGCTAAGCGTTTTTTTTCAGTGTGACCTCGTCACGTGAGCCAACGATGAGGTGAGTAAATAGTGCTGGTGTCTTTTGGAGTAAAGAGAACGACCGGAATTCCGTGGATTTACGATTCAAAGTTTCCGAGCAACATTGAACTAAATAATTAATTATTTCATTTTGAATTATTTTTTTATTTTCGTATTTTTTTCGTGCTAAATATTGTGAGACGCGAAAAAAAAGTTAATTCTGCTGCGATAAAACTGATATTAATCGCGACGTGTAAATATCCGGAGATCTCCACACAGTTGCATTCTCGAGTGCATCGTAAATCTGTGCAATCAAGCATGAACCTAATTAGCATATTTCCAAAGGATTGTAACACGATCCATTTTGGGTTCCCCCGGAGCTATTTTTATTGTGTCAACCGGCGAGATAATGAGAATCAAGTGCGTCAAGCCCGTCCGCGGATCGGGACCGATAATTATTAATTCTTAATTATTTCGTTATCGCTCGAAAAACCCAGCCCAACATTATTTCCAGCGATACTCAAACTTTCCCTGCAAAATTTTTCGACTTTCACGAAACTATTGTCTCCAAAACTTCCTGGAGTTGAACCATTTTCTATTTTTTTAATATCGAATCGTCGATAGAGCAAAAAAAACACTTGAGTCAATTCGAATGTTAATAAAATTCCTGAATTTCGATGCCAACCATTTCCAGCACCTGTTTCAATGATACTACGCTGGAAAGCTTGGCAAAGCACGTTGCATTAGTCACGAGAACGTTGTTCGACAAAAAAACATGCAAATCTATTCAAATATTGTTTATCTGAAAGTTTCAACATTTTTTTTTATCTCAAAAGGATCGATTCCTCAATTATTTACCGTGAAAAATTCACGCACCCTCGAGACGTACTCACTCGACAAATATATTGAAAAAATAAACCACGAAATTTCGTAGCATTTTAATTTTTTTCTTTTTTTTTCAATGTACGACGAGAGATTTTTGTTCGATCGTCTTCTGTGTAAGATAAGGTGAATAAAGTTATGGTATAGCTGTACATTAGACCTGTTGACACTGCGCGTCGTTCTATAGGATCGTTTTTATATGTCGTCGTGGCGTTATCGTCTTGATAAGATTCCGTGCTTCTTTTGTCTGGAGAGAGAAAAAGAGAGAACGAGAGAGAGAGAAAAAAAAATAGAGGCAGAAAAAAGGCAGCACATTGGGTGCGCGATTGAAGGTGCGAATTTTTATTTCGAGCTCGATTAATTAAGCTCGGGAGGTTTGAAATAACGAGCACTGGTCGTCATGAGGAATACGCGTGCAATTTATTTCTTGGGCGATCGAGACAATTCAAGGATTCAGAGAAAAACGATAATTTCGAGTTGTGATGAAAATTCAAAATTTCAAAAAGCCGCATTTTGTTGGAGGGGAAAAGAAAAATAGTCCAAGCGTCGTGTGAGTCGATCGATGCAATCGATTATCGGGAAGGAAAACGACACGATTATCAAGTCGATAAAATAATTTATCGATGCAGCTGTCCGCGCTGAATATTTTCGTAAAATAGAAAAAGACTCGACGCAATGAGAAGGCATTTTTTTCCCATGAATCACGAGGAGCATAGTTAACGCATTGACTGATTATCGAAAGCTTAGGAATGTGATAAAAATATATCCAAAACGAGGTTGAGAAATATTTCGAATAAATTGAAAAAAGTTATATCGAGTGCGGGAAGCCGCGCGTATTGCGCGGCATGACGAATCTCAGTTGTGAACGGAAACACCTCACGTGAGCGCGATCCGTTTCGCCAACGAGATTATCGCGTGTATTTTTCTGTTCCTTGTATTGTCGTTTTTTTTTTCTCTTCACTTTTAATAACATCACTTAGCAGCTCGTTGCTCGGACACTCGTACCCGGAACGAGCGTCGGAATATTTTCGTCCTTGATAGATGTCCGATGTGTGAAAATTCAATTTTTCCCAAGCGCAAAAATGCAAAATTCATGAAAATTCATTGATACGGAAAATCCGAACGGAAGCGCGGAAAAAATGGAGGAAAAACGAAGACTCAGATGACGAAGATACAAAAAAAAACGAAAAGCCTCAATTTTTTTCTTTTCTAACGAAAAATTCGTCGAGAATTTCATTCCAAAATAAATCGCTCGTACATTTGGACACAATTTTTGTTTACCTCTCACCGAGGGTCACACGAAAGTATGACAACGAGAGATAAATTTATCGAGATAGCCTGAGCGGGGAGCTGGGCAACAGACAAAATTACGTCTCGCACCTGAAAAGCGATCACGAGTCGTTTCGAAAAGGCTATCTTTTTCGTATTCTCTCATTTTCTGTCACGTTGCTTTTATTGCAGTTGGAAGATAATGAGAAATGCTTTTGAGCGACGAGTGTTTATATTCCTATCGGAACTCATTGGGCCTGATCCATTAAAGCCCCCGCGATAGTATAGTGACGAGTTTCCCTTTAGCGTTCTCTATCTTGGCGCTAATCCCCAAAATTATCGTTACGAAAGTCACTGGCACGAAAGAATGCAATTAAATTGTATATATAACTTCCGCAGAGCTCAATCGTTCCATCCACGTCAAATTGACGTGGAAAAAAACGAAAAATGCAAAAACTAAAAAAAAATCAAATTAAAAAGCAACTTTTTAGAAATTTTGAAAACGTCGAGCGGCTCCGAGGCCAAAAAGAAAAAACTGTAATTTTCAGTCGAGCTCAAACATTCCCGAACACCTTCCCCAGGCTCCTGAAACTCTTCGCGTACATACGCGCTCCTTTCTTTGCCCTCCCAAACATCAAATAGAGAGAACAAGAATTCCTGACCCCGATTTAGCAATCAGTGTAAAGAAAAGATACGAGAGATGTAAAGCGAGTTCGAAAAAACAGGCGGCAATGAAGTTCCAAAAATAGGAGCAATTAGTGAAGAAAAAACTTTGATAAATAAAGAAAACAGAGGGTATACACGTTCGATGGGCAAGTCGACAAACTAAATGGTCGTCAGCGAGCAGCGACAGAAGCTTCTGAAGAGCTCGATCAAGCGAGAAGGTGAAAAAAAAAAATCGCGAAAACGTTCATCCCTTTCGTTCGGAAGACGATGAAAAAAATTGAAATTTCAATGTGGAGCCCGCGGGCTCGAGTGTTTCGATTCAAGTAGACGAGACACCGAGACACTCTGTTATTTCGTACATATATAGAGTGTGAACAAAATGCCGCCATGAGGCGTGCACTGTTTGCGAACAATATCGTTTATCAGAGTCGCGGTATGACGTCATATTCCCAGCTACCGGAGTAGCTTGGCGGGTCGTACGAGGCCGCGACGACGACAAACATAAATTCTTCCCGATGTCCCCACCGCGACCGACCCCATCCTCGTTTTCACCTTTTCCCCTACCCTCGAATCCTCGTCGAACGAATCTTTGTGCATTTTTCCATGCATCCTCGCATTGGAAACCAAATTTCGTTGTAAAAGATCGATACTTTGTTGAACACGTTCGACCAAACCGTTTTTTTTTCATAATCCCAAAAATTGTGTCATTGCAGCAAGAAATATTCTACAAACTCTCTTCGGAAGCTAATTTTCATCGTTCCAATCGTAAATTTTCCTAACGATTCCGTTAGAAACTAAATAAACTTGCAAAATAACGTAAATTTCGAAATTTTAAATAAATATTTAGTTTACCGCGTTTTCAACAAATTCCCGACGATTTTCAACAAAAATTCATTCCCCGTGCTCGGAATGAAGTCGCGAATGGACGAGGCGGTTGTCGATTTTCCGCAGCACGCGGTAAAATAAAAAAAGAACGTCAGACGGAACGTTTGACTCGAAATTTTCATAATTTCTGGCGATTTCGATCGCGATGGATTTGCACGGACTCCGGGTCTCGTCGAGGTGCCACCTTTTATCGGATCCTCGAGATTCCATCTTTTTATTTCCATATATGTGTTTAGAGTGCTAATTCGCGAGAATGACGCGAGAGCTCGACGTAAGCGGGAAAAAAACGGTTGAAAAAAAAGAACGAGGCAAAGTTATGTGCATCAAACATTGAGTATATATTGGTAAAGAGAGCAGGGAGCATGTGACCGCGCGCAAGCAGTTTGTACAACGATTGAGCAATTTTTCTTCGCCACTTCTTTCCACCAACAAAAACACGTGCCCATCGCGTCGACTCCCCGCGAGTCCCTCGCGCCCCCACAGCGACTCATTAGCGTTCTAATATCTTTTAACATTTTATCTCATTATTGATCCTGAGATGGAAATAATCTAGTTAGTTGCATTAAGGGGCCAGCGTCATCTGTTCAACATTCGTAAAGAATAACGAGTCCGATGCCGATGTTTGGCAACTCGTAAATCTCAATAATTATAACAAAACTCCATTTTTTCTCTTTTTTCGAGCGATCCCTTGAAAATTCCTCGTTTTTTCAGGCTCGAGAATATTCTCTGATGGGGGAAATGACGAGATCGAGGAAACTAGCAAGTGCAACGACATCAGGATGAGATTCTCGTGTTTCCCGAGGGCGAGTATCCTGGGGCAAAGGGGTAGTATCAATCTGAGCCCTGTCCCAGGACACGACGATACTCAGGGGATTACAGGGCTCCGGATAACGAGCGTAAGATTCTTTTCAATAATAATTTACCGCAGAAACAAACAAAAAAAAAAGATTTTTGATGAAATTGACCCTTCGAGTACACACTGGGTCAGTTTGAGCCCTAATTTTTTTTTGTCATCGAGTGTTTGGCATTTGATGGCAACGAATGTTTTAGCATTTCTCATTTTTCATTTTCTCGACAAAAAAAAATGAAAAATGCATGTTTAGAGGAACACAATGATATGTGAAAAATGCCTTGGGTCAGATTGACCCGAAATGACTTCAGAGAATGCTCGAACACTCGAAGGGTTAATGGACAAATAATTGTATTTGAGAAACGCTAATGAATGATCGACGTTGCCGCACGTAGAATGGAAACTCGATGGAGCCCGTGGCGATGAGCTACAAGCGCGCCAGTGAATATGGAACCGTGGTGAGTGTTTGCCACGATAAAAATCCCGTTAATTAATTAATGAATTAATTAAAAACCGAGTAAATCGAGATTTCGAATAAAATTTCATGTCCAGATAAGCCAAAGCCCGACAAGAACGAATGGAACAGGTCCGCCGACTTATTCGGCCACACTGGACAATCACAGAACGTCGTCGGTGCAAAAGAGCGAAAATGGCAAGCTCGAACGATCCGAATCCTCGGAGTCGAATCTTTCACAACCGAAAATACCGAGAGGAGGAGTTATCGGAAGAACACCAACGCCACCATCCGCACCTACTCCCGTTTACGACAAAGACTCAAAGTACCCTTTCAATCTCGATATTCCCACATTTTGCTTACCAACACAAAAGTCCCTTAACGAATAATCAACGTTCATCTATTTTTTTTCATTAGTTCGAGAGATTTGATCAAACGAGCAATCGAGGAGAACGAATTCCTTGGAAATCTCGAAGATGTCCAAGTCGAGGCCCTCGTTTCTGCAATGTATCCCAAACAAATACCACCCTCGACCCTGGTCATCAAAGAAGGAGACATAGGTAAATCAGCATCCCAAAAAAAAAATTCTTATCAAACTGCAAACCCAAATTTCTTCGACCACGAAAATCGTTGTAAAACGAACAAAACTTTATTCCATTCAGACAAATTGCTGGTTGCAATAATTATCGAAAACTTTCGTTGCATTGTAACCCTTCGATTGCACACTGGGTCATTTTGACCCGAAAAATGTTCTGCCACCGATTGTTTATTACAAAAAACGTCTCTACAAAAAAAAATGCATATTTACCGAAAAACGCCTTGGGTCAGATTGACCCAAGAGGCACTCATAAGTGTGCACTTGAAAGGAAACCTCAAATTCTTCGCGAATACAGTTTCTCGATGCTGAACAAACAAAAATTTATCCGCAGGTTCTCATTTGTACGTTTCTGCTGAGGGTGAGTTTGACATTTACGAGGGCAACAAATTCCAAAGGAGTTTCGGGCCTGGAGTCGCATTTGGGGAGCTCGCCTTGTTGTACAACACGAAGAGACTTCGTTCGATAAGTGGTGAGTGAAAAAAAAATAATAATTCGATGAATCGAGGAAAATATTGGGGAATTGATTTTTTTTTTTTTTAGTGAAAAAAGGGGGAAAAGTATGGGTGCTGGACAGGTCAGTGTTCCTGACGGTGATGATGAGAACAGCCCAGGAACGTATGGAGGGAAACATTCGATTTTTGCGCCAAGTCTCTGTTTTGAAAAAGCTCCCCGACCCCAAGGAACACGTTTTGGCAAAAATATCTGATCTGATTCGAGTCGTGAGTTGGAAAAAATAATGTGCCCAAAGAAATAAAAAGAAAAGTGGCGAAATCAAAAATGAATATCGATGGTTCATTTATTTTTTAAGGAATTCTTCCCAGCTGGAGCGAGAATCGTTCGCCAGGGTGAGATCGGGGACAAGTTTTTCATAATCAGTGGTGGAAATGTGAGAATAACGAAAGACACAGAACGCGGAGACGAGGATGAGCTCGTGGTGCTTGGCAAGGGACAATATTTTGGGGAAAAGGCTCTTTACGACAAAGAGGACAACAAGAGACAAGCAAACGCAATTGCTCTGGCTCCTGGCGTCGAATGTTTGACACTCGATGGCACGTGAGTATAAAAATTTAAATCACTTGATTAATTCAATTTTAATTAATTTGATAAATTAATTTTAATGAATTTACGTAATGAATTCATCAAATCTTCATTAATTATAAAAAATTTCGAATTAATTTGAATTTGGATGAATTTTAATTACAATATTAATTAATTGATCGAATGTCGTGTTTTTTTTTTCATTTTCGTCACGTTTTCCCGTGGCCTAGTACGTTCCTAAATTATCTGGGTGGTCTGGAGGAAATAAAAAACAAGGATTGGCTGGAGGAATACGAGAAACAAAAAAGGTCGTTGACCCCAAAGCTCTGGACGAACGAATACTCGGAGTTGACGCTGTACGATCTCGAAACAAGAGGAACCCTCGGAGTGGGTGGTTTCGGCAGAGTCGAGCTCGTCACCTTGAGGTCGGACTCGGAAAAGAGTTTCGCTTTGAAAAAATTGAAAAAAAAGACGATGGTCGATCAACAGCAGCAGGAGCACGTGCTCAATGAGAAGTGCATCATGCAAGCCTGCGATTCGCCCTTCATCTGCAAGTACGTAAAGTTCAAAGAGTCCAAATCGTAATAATGAAGAAAATAATTGATTGAAAGGATAGAAATATGTTTGTGATACGAATCGATTAATTAGCAATTAATTAGCCAATGAGTATTCGATTAATTAAATGGAAAACCTGTTATTTCCCATATTCAGACTTTATCAGACGTACAAGGACAGCAAATACGTGTATTTTTTAATGGAAGTTTGTCTCGGTGGAGACGTGTGGACGACGTTACAAAGACGTCGATACTTCGACGACCACACCGCACAATTTATGGTCGGCTGTGTTGTCGAGGCTCTCGATCATTTGCATTCCCTAAATATTGTTTACCGGGACCTCAAACCCGAAAATTTGATGCTGGATTCTCGTGGATATCTCAAATTGGTGAGAAAAAAAAATAAAAAATATAAAAATTCAAAATTTCGTGACGAACCCGAAAAAATTTCAGGTCGATTTTGGATTCAGTAAAAAAATTGGTCCAGCTAAGACGTGGACGTTTGCCGGAACACCGGAATACGTTGCACCGGAAATAATCCTCAACAAAGGTCATGACAGGTGAGTCAAAGATTTTTTGTTTTTTTTTTTTTTTTTTTATTTACAAAAATGCCAAAAATATTTGCTTTTCAATGAATTGAAACGCGATCGAATGAATCAACAGAGCTGTGGATTACTGGGCTCTCGGAATATTGACTCACGAGCTCCTCGTTGGAAAGCCACCTTTCCGAGGCGCCGATCACATGACCACTTACAACAAAATACTCAAAGGAATCGAAATGGTCGGGATACCCGGCAGTGTCAATAAAAACGCCAATAATTTGATCAAAAAATTGTTGCGTCTTAGTCCGTCCGAACGGTTGGGTTATCAGAGAGGCGGTATCCAAGATATAAGAGACCATAAGTAAGTGCCCATCAATATTCATATATAAATACCAAATTATAAGAAAAAATCACTTTTTCCGGTAATTCAGGAAACACAGAATTTCGAAATCACCTTTTTCAACTAACCCGAACTTTTCTCATTAAACCTCGAGAAAAAAACCAGAATTCGCGACACTTTTTCGACTCCCAAAAACAATTAAGAGTTCATCTCGATATCAAAATTCCAAAAAAACCGACCACACGTGAAAAAAATACCAAATTATGAGAAAAAAACATTTTCGCCGGTAATTCAGGAAACACAGAATTTCAAAATCAACATTTGTAACTAATCCGAACTTTTCTCAACAAACCTCGAGAAGAAAACCAGAATTCGCGAAACTTTTTCGACTCCCAAAAACAATTATTCCAAAAAAACCGACAACACATGGAGAATTTCCAAAAATTTCGATATTTCGAATTTTATAATCAATTTTATTAACTGACCCGAACTTTCCTCAACAAACCTCAAGAAAAAAACCAAAATTTTTAATACTTTTTGGCTGCCAAAAACGATTAAAAGGTCATCTCGATATCAAAATTCTAACGAAACCGAAAACACGTAGAAAATTTCAATTTTTCGATTTTCAAAATCGACTTTTAGAGCTGACTCCAACTTTCCTCAGAAAACCTCAAGAAAAAAACCAGAATTTCGATAGTTTTTCCACTCCCAAGAGTAATTTTGAGTTTATTTCAAAATCAAATTTCCAAAAAAAACCGACAAAACGTCGGAAATTTGGAAAAACTTCGATATCTCTGGATTTTCAAGAATTCCGAACCCAGGCCATTAAAAAACTGACTCGTACTGTCTTTAGAAAACCTCAAGGAAAAAAACCAGAATTTTCCATATCTTTTGGACCCCCGAGAGCCATTTTGAGTTTATCTCAATATAAAAATTTCACCAAAACCGAAAACACGTCAAAAGATTCAAAGAATTTCCATATCTCTGAAATTTAAAGAATTCCTAATCGAGTCATTATAAACGTATCGATCTCGAGGTTCGGAAATGAATTCAGACAAACCGTAATAACGATGTGAGCTTCACAATTACGGAACAAAATCGATAATCACTAATAGACCCCATTAGCACGTTACGTGTTTATGAGGCCCCAAGGATTTTCATCAGTGATACCGAGTCAAAACTCTCGGAATGTTTGTAATAAATAATTTAAAAAAAAAACTGATTAAAAAGCGACGATGATTAGTGAACGCACTAATGAACACTAGTGAACGATTTTTCCCATAAAATGTGTGCAAACTCATCGATGCACTTTTCCCAAAAGCAATTGCACGAGGAATTGAAAAATTTCAACAAATAAGATGTTTATTCGTACGACTGTAATTTTTTAATGAATTCGAAAGTCCGGTTCGTTAATTAAATAATAATTAAAAGCTCAGGAGTCGAGGAGACTATGGGACTGTGAATTAGTGCTCAAGATATTTTGCCATGAGAGGTATATCGATATTTTCACGAAAACGAACCAAATTTTCACTAGAATTCGTTTACTTTGTAAATGCGAAGAAAAAAAAATGTACAAACGATAAAAAATCTGAAAACTACAGAAAATGATTGAAAAAAAAATGTAAATAATTTCAGATGGTTCGCTACATTCAACTGGCCAGCCTTGCACCGATTATCCTTGCCCGCGCCCATTGTACCGACGGTGAGAAATGATTTTGTTACCCGGACCCAACTATTTCTCGTAAATAAAGTTGGCGTGAATAAAAAAATGTCAATCTAATGAAAAATTTGACGAATTTTCGCAGGTTCGGAGTCAAACCGACACGCGAAATTTCGAGAGATATCCTCCGGACCGTACGATCCCCCCGGACGAGTTTTCTGGCTGGGATATGGATTTTTGAAAAATGAAAAATCAAAATTTCATCAATTTTCAACCGAAGCAATAATCGAGTGTGCGAGAAGAAAGAAACGAAAATTTAAAACAAACAAAAAATGGCACAATGAACAATCGAAAGTTTGTACACAAAAAAATATTCTCGACCAACGAAATCGAGTGATTTCCAACGTAATCAAATAAAAGTGAACCGTTACCATTAAAAAATCACGGTACGCCGAAAAAAAATTGTAATTTAATAAACGTCAAATTTTGTCGAATAAAAATTTTGTAATTAATGACAAAAGGCTCGATCAAATTTCCCCCCATCCGTCACGTACCATTGGTCGACCTTGAGCACGACTTCCGCTCGGAAAAGTTGAGTATTTATCGACGATTCGACACGCCGTTGTACGCGCAGATAAAGAAGAAAAAAAAAAGAAAGCAACGCAGGAAGATGGAGTGAAAATCGTTGTCGTTGGGGTTCAACATTGTTTATTCAGAGATATCGATATTGCGGATAAAACCCTTTGAAGCGAACGATACCAAAACGACATGGAGCGACAAGGGAGACAGTCATCGAGTCTCTTCGTCTCTCCCAATCCTCGTGATTTTTTTTTCGTTCGACTTATCTTCAAAGTCACACGTTATCGTGGCAAGGACGAGGTCGAATCGACGACTCTGTTCGATTAGCAACTAAAATCTAAGCAACAACTTAAAAACTCACTAAAAATCGAACGAAATTGAAAAAATAATGAATAATTTTGTTTAATATTTTTGAAAAATCTTTTACGATTTTTTTACCAGCGGAGATGAGAAAAAATCGTCGAGGAAGAAAAAATCGTCATCGGACCATGTCTGAATCGTAAACTTTAGGCAACCATTGGCAACTTCCGGAATTTGTGCTGTTAATTAAGGAAAAAGCAGCGAGTGAAGAGACCCGTGTGAATGGATCGATTAATAGTGATTTTTCGTGTCGATGACAAACACTATCAATTTATAAAAGCTCGTACAGATATATAGAGGCGAGTGGAGATTCGCTGGGAAGGTTTTTCGTTATCCGGAGGAGATAAGAGCTCGTGTATCGCAAGTAAAGGATTTTATAGTAAAACGAAATACACGGTGATGCGATGACGATGGTCAGTCGTTCGACCGATTGCGTAGTTATGAGCAAATGGCCAAAAGGTCTCGTTGAAAAATCAAAAAAAGGGAAAACCGGTGCAAAGAAAAATCAAAAATTAAAAAAACAAAGTGTTAAACGATCGTGAGAATAAAAATTGATTCCCCGATCGCAGGGCAACGAAAATACTTGCTCTGGGTTGATGGAGACGTTAAAATTTCGTTTTTGTTATGACGAGGAAATAATTGAATGAAAAATGAAATTTCGGTGCTGTCACAGTATTTCTTATCGTCGTCAAAGCATCAAAATCACAGGAACTTCGACAGTCGAGAATTCCCAACAAATTTATCGAAGATTGTCAAATCCCCGGAGAAAAGATGCGATTATTGGGGAAGGGGAAATCGCTACGGTTACGAAGGAGAGTCTGCCCAATCACGAAAAAGACGAGACGTTAGTATTTCCATAAAATATATTTTTTCGACTGTCCAGAATTTTTTTTTTCTTCTCTATTTCGTCATTTTTTTCAACTGCAATTCATCGATGATTTTTCTCTTTTAACGACAGCACACGAACGCGAATCAGGGAAGCAATAACGAGCAATGCATTTTTAGGAAATCTCCATGTCTCGCAAATCGAGGCCATGATTTCGGCGATGTATCTCCAGGACATTGCACCCAAAACGCGCCTCATTCGCGAGGGCGACATTGGTGAATGATTAATTTATCAAAAATATCGTTTACCCCATGAAATCCAACATTTTTATATTTTTTTAAATTCAATTATTTTTCTCGAAAAACCCTAAACAGGCAATCAACTCTTCGAGTACACACTGGGTCAATTTGACCTCAACGATTTTCCGTCATCGACATTTTTGGCACCAAAGTTTGACATTTTATTTTCGTTTTCGTCGAAAAATAAATTCAGAGCCATAAATATGGACAATTTGCTACAAAAAACGTTTCTATAAAAAAAAAAGAACGAAAAATGCATATTTACTGCAATATAACGATGTGAAAAACGCCTTGGGTCAGATTGACCCAGTACGCACTCCTAGGATGTGGAAACTCGAAGAGTTCATCAATTATTCGAAATAAAATCTGGACCTGCTTGTCAATAATGAATTCGATTTAATTTTTTCACTCAATCTCAATAAAATGTTGCATAAAAAATGTAAAAACTGACATTCAAACGTCACTGATCAATAAATTGTTCTCAACGATTCAAAATTAATAATAATAATCAAAAAATTCAACACATTACAATTCTCAACACTTTCAATATTTTTTCTTAATTTTTCTTAAGACGAGACACATGAAAAAAAATTGTATTCGTTGGAGCAAGTGAACTTAGCGAAATGCTGTAGATAATTAGCGTGAAATTTCTAGTCCGGGTCAATTTGACCCAGTGTGTCAATAAAGCGTCAAATAGTGAGAGGTACGCGTATATTAATGAAATAATTCGTAAGCAGGTCAGCATTTATACGTTTCCGAGGAGGGACAATTCGACGTTTACGAGGGTTCGGAGAATCATGGAAATTTTGGACCCGGTGTAGCATTCGGTGAACTTGCGTTATTGTACAACGTCAAAAGATTGTGTTCGATAGACGGTAATGTTTTTATTTTCCGACTTGTTGGCTCACTGAACGCTCAGGAGACGAGAATAAATGGGAAAAATATTTTGTTTACATTTAGTGAGCACAGGCGGCAAGGTTTGGGTGTTGGATCGAAGGTCATTCGTGGCAGCGATGAAAATAATAATCCAGGACAAGTTGGCGCACAATATCAAGTTATTGCGTCAAATTTCCGCGTTGGAAAACTTGCCACAGCACGTGTTGGCAAAAATTTCTGATTTGATATACATCGTGAGTGAATTTCATTCGAAAAAGTTGTGCAAATCGAAAAAGCAGATCCGAATGTTCCTGAATAAACTCTGAAGACTCTTTTTTTTTATTGCCATTCCATTTTTTCAGGAATTTTTCCCAGCAAATTCGTACATTTTGCGACAAGGCGAACCGGGCGACAAGTTTTACATAATAAATTGTGGAAACGTGAGAATAACGAAAACAACGAGCGACGGTGAAGAACTGGAACTGGCGGTGCTTCGCAAGGGTGAATATTTCGGAGAAAAAGCTCTTTACGACGAGGAAGAAAATTTGCGACAAGCCAACGCCGTCGCGATGCCACCTGCTTGCGAATGTTTCGCAATCGATCGAACGTAATTGATGAAAATATTTTTATTTTCCAGTAAACCTACAAAATTTGCTCTAAATCGATAAAAAAAAAAACTTAAAAAAAATACTCAACGTCGTGAATTACTGAAAATTGAATAATCACACATTTCTCGAATTCATTTTTTTTCACGCATTTCGACAGTTCTTTTCTGAATTATCTCGGCAGTCTGGAGTCGATAAAAAACAAAGATTGGCTGTCGGAATACGAGATTCGAAAACGTTCATTGAAGCTCGACTGGACGAGCGATTATCCGGACATAAAACTGGAAGATTTAACTGTGGAGAGTACGATAGGAAAGGGAAGTTACGGGCGCGTCGAGCTCGTAACGACGAAAAAATATCCGGGCAAAAGTTTTGCTCGAAAAAAAATAAAAAAAGCGATGATAACGTCGATCCATTATGAGAAGCACGTTTACAACGAGAAGACGATAATGCAGGCCTGTTACAAATCCAATTTCATTTGCAAGTGAGAATACGAACCAAACTAATGGAAACAAAAATGAATATTTCGGTCCCCTTAATGACTGGCAATTATTTGCAGGCTCTATGACACATTCAAGGACAGCAGATACCTTTACTTCGTCATGGAAGTTTGTCTGGGTGGAGATTTGAGAACAGCTCTACACAGAATAGGAAGATTCGACAATTCCACTTCGAAATTTATTTCTGCCTGTATTCTCGAGGCCCTCGATCATTTACACTCGAAGGACATTGTTTGCAGGGACCTCAAGCCTGACAACATTTTGATCGATGCGAAAGGCTACGTCAAATTGGTTCGATCATTAAAAATCCAATTTTTCACTATCGAAATTTCATTGATCCTTTTATCTCTTCGAGTGCCTTGTGTAAGTGCACACTGGGTCAATCTGATCCACGGCCTTTTTCGAGTCGTTGTATTTCGGTAAATATGCATTTTTTTTTTTTCGTAGACAAGTTTTTTTTAGTAAATTAACAACTTTTTATGGCCCTGAATTTATTTTTTGACGAAAATGAAAATTACGTGCCATTAAATGCCAAACATAATTGGCGACGAAAAATTTTTCGGGTCAAAATGACCCAGTGTGTACTCGAAGGGTTAATTTCATAAAAACTCGTACTTTTTCAAATTCTTCGATGATTTTTTTTATATTGATTTTTGGGGTCAAAATGACCCAGTGTGTACTCGAATGGTTATTTTTACGATTTTCTCTGCTCGGTACAATTTATCTGTGTAACGCAATTTTTTTTTCTCAATTTTTCGCGATGTATGGCCATTTTTGTTGATGCAACGAATTATCATTTTCTCGAATGAAATTTTAGACTGATTTTGGTTCGAGCAAAAGAATCGGGCCCTACAAAACGTCGAGTTTCGCTGGAACTCCCGAATACATGGCCCCGGAAATAATATTGACAGAAAATCACGACAGGTGAGGTGAAAAAATTGGAAAAATATTTTGGCTCTGGGAGAAAATGTTGAATATCTTTTTGGACATGACGACAGGGCGGCTGATTATTGGTCTTTTGGCATTGTCATCCACGAATTGATAGCGGGACGACCACCGTTTTACGACGAAGACAATTTGAAATTGTACAACAAAATTGTTAAGGGCTTGGAGGACCGGACGTTCCCTGAATATTTCAAAAACTCTGCGGCGAATATTGTTCGGAGATTGCTCAGAGTCAAGCCCACCGAACGTTTGGGATATCTTCGTGATGGCATCGACGGGATTTACAGTCACAAGTAATTAAAATTTATTTAATAAAAATGAAATTCATGAAAAACGACGATGCTGCGAAATATTTTTGAAACTGCAATTATTTTCAGGTGGTTCAGATCTTTCGATTGGAAATCTCTGAGAAATTTGTCAATGACATCGCCCCTGAAGCCGAAGGTACGTCTCCATTGTTTCTTTATTGATATTTTTTTACCGAATGTCAGTGAAAACGAATTTTATGACTTTTCATTACGCAGATTCAAAATCATTTGGACACGAGAAATTTCGAGCTATGTTCGCCAGACCGCGAGCCTGCGCCCAACGATTTTTCAGGATGGGACGCTGATTTTTAAAACTCGAAAATATTCATCGATCTTTATTACGAACTCCAAATATCCGGAGGTTCGAAAGTGTGAATGCTGGGGAAATTTTGTAGAAGCGATTGTGGAGAAAAATGTTGCGAAGCTGAATCGAAAATAAAGTTGATTTGAGGCAAAAGTTCGCGAGTAAGTCTATTTCTTCGTCGAATTCTTATTTTTTCCTCGTAATCTAGAGACGCGGCGACGATTAACCGCCAAGTGTATGAAAGGAAAAAGTTCAAACGATATCTCGAATTCAAATTACGACACGTTTGCGTCGAGGAGAAGGTAAAAAAAAGTTTGGCTACGATCGAGCTAAAGTATTTTTTGAGGAGATTGAAAACTTGAAAAAAGTCGATTCGAACGAAAATATCGAATTTTTTATCCGTTGAAGATAAAATAGAATTCTCCGCAAACCTCAGTGAATATTTTGTTCGCTTGATGTTATCAGCATCGACGAACGATCAGGCGAAACGTTGGATTGGCCGGCCGACGCTCAGTCGTTTGCCCGTGCCGGCTGGCGCCAGACTACTGGTGAATACGCTGGTCGCTGATGCACTGCTCACATGCTCACGCGGCTCACGGCTCTCCCCACCACTGCCCGCCCCCCGCGACAGTTACGCTTCGCCCCTGCCTCCCCCCCGCCGCGGAGAGCGCGCAACCGCCAGCTGAGCACCCGTGACGCCCGTGACCGCGTGGAACGTCAACAAACCGAACGAGCTCTCCATCGAGTGAATTCGCTGACTCGCAATTGTCCAATTTTCAAAATATACGAAGAAAAATAAAATCAGTCTCTCAATTCTCGTTTCATTTTGCAAATGACTCTGCTTCACCATAATTTCTTCAATAATCCTCCAGCTATATTTCGGTCCCCTAATACAAAATAAAGTCTCTAAATATATATATAACGTGCATGTGCGTGAGCCAAAAATGATCAAATTATGAAAAATATGAAGAAAAAAACGTCGGACAGTATTTTTTCGAAGTCTCGATGGAAAATGTTGACGAAACGGCCACGTCCGGTCGATAATTACGATTCCGTAATTATCTTCATGCGCGTAGATTTTTTTGATGATGAGCGATTTATTTGGAAACGCAATGACATCACGGGAGCCGACTGCGCCATGTTTGGATTATTGAGACACTTGACCAGGGAGACTAGAGGGAAGGAGACCGAACGCAATGCTGAGTGGACGGTCCCCGAAAAGCGTATAANATGACCACTGGACGAATACTAAAAGATATATTTATTTAAAAACAATAAAAGTTCAAGTTGTCCGGCTAAGTTTACGGAGGTAAAAAACACACACAGTTTTGCTCTCGTTTCCCCTTCCCCAAAGTTAAATTTTTTTCGTTGTTTAAAATGAGACGGATGCTTGTAAAGGGCTGAGGAGGGAGTTAGTTAGCTCGGTGAGAAAGAGAGAGAAAGAAAAATGAGATTGAGCGAGAAAGAGAAAGTGAGGAGGAAGGAGGAGGAGAAGAGAGATTAGACAACGAGGAGGATCTCGTGGTGTGGCCGCAGGAAGGCGCGCACACACGGTCAGCTGTGTGTCTCGTAGTTGCCCGTTATAGATCGCGCACACAACGTGTGCGCGCTTAACAGCGAGCAATAAAAAAGCTAAATTCACGCGAGAAAGTTGAGAACAAAGAGGAAGAAAAAATAATTGGAGAGGACAAAGAAAAGAGTCGAAGGAATCGGGGCTTTGGAATAAAAAAAGTGACAAAAATACGAAATGAAAAAATGTGCATATAAAAAAAAAGGAGATATATGTATAAACGAGATCGTGTTGAGTTTCGTAAATGGCGGTGTCGATAATGAGTGTACGTGTGTGCGCGGCTATCGTAAATATGGAGTGACTTTAAATCGTGATTACCGTAAATCGGAACAATAACCAGAACGAAAAATAGACCGTCCGCCATTTGTAAAATTCCTTAATTGTCGTGTACGTGTTGGGAAGAAAAAAAGAAGAAAAAAATGAGTTGCGTTTAAAAACGAAATGAAAGAGTGTCCGCTAATCGAATCGTTTGAACTCGTCGTTCGGTTCGCTTATCGCTACGTAGAGTTTTTTCCTTTTCTACGTGACACTCGAAACGTGTTTGTCTAACGACGGGAGTGTTTCTTCTCGGTGCTGGAGTCGAGCCTACGAGAGTTCCTTCTCTCGGCTGGCTCCGAGGCGAAGCTCGAGTCTTCCGCGCTCTTACAAAACCAATGGAATATTTCATGGAGCAAAGAACAACGGGATAAACAAGTTATGCGCAACTTTTTCGTCCCAAAGTGAGATCGAGAGTGGGGTAGGCCCGAGAACGGGCAGAAACGTGAGGGCAGAAGAAATCGAGAGATTCAGGCGCCAGATTGCGTTCAAGCTCCTCTCTGTTTTTGTGTATTTTTGTGCCCCCGTCTTCGCTCCTCTGTGTGTCTCTTGTTTTTATTCCGAATATTATTTCACACATGTGCCAGCATGTTGTTTTTCTTTCGCGAGTGCCTTATTTCCGTTCGCTCGTAAAACGAGGTGAGTGTTTCGTGTTTTTATACATTACACCGATCCATCCACTCTTTTCTCCATTTTTCCCATCGCATCGTCATCTTTCGGAGAGCCAACCGATCCACGTGCTAGTCGCTACTTTTTTTTCATGCAATTCGCAGCCTCAATTGAACGTGCAAATCCAAATTTCGAAAACAGCCAATTTCCTCGAGTCCCGTATTCGATTTTCAACTTTTTTAACGACAAGTTTGTCGTGACGAATTTTTACGCCAAAACATCTTCTAAAAATTGAACAAACGACTGAACGAAAAGGTATAAGCAAACTTTGTTGTTTTCATCCTCTTTTCTACGAGAATTCGTAATGTACACCTTGAACGACTAGTCGCCAGAGAGAGAGTGAATGGCTCCCTTCTATTTTCTTCATTTTCATCTCTCACGTTCGTCCGAGGTTGTTAGATCGAGGTTTCTGCTCCGGTCAACGATTAGAGACAATTTCTAATGGGACACGCACGTTTATTGCATGTTACGCCATAGGCGAACGGACTTTCGAACGAAATTCAACCAACCAACATTTTTCTATCCTCGCTCCATTATTTTACTTCCTCAAAATGCAGCGAAATTCTTTTTTTTTCGAAACTCGACAAAAAATCGAGCATTTTCTTCCAACCGAAAGTTTTAATAGTTGAAAAATTGAGAAAATTTCGGAAAACGTTAAAAAAAAAGTTGAATGGAAGAAAAAAATGTTGTTTGGTTACGTTTTTCATTAATTTAAATTAAAAATCATTTTTTCACTCCCCTCACAATAATTATTCATTTTTCTTTTTCGTTTGACTCAAAAAATGGGAATTGAATTTTTTTTTTTTCGTAAAACCATCGCGAGAAACAAACGGATGGCTCGTGTTTTTATCGTTGGGACGAGAAAATGCTCGGGACGAATTTAAATTTAGAAGTTGCACGGACAGCCACACGTCCAACGAAATGTTGAAAACAAACGCGAATCTCAAAGCTCGGTTTACACTATTATTTTCGTTTGTGCCACATTGTTGTCGTTCTTTTAACGAGCTCAACTTGACGAGCAGAAAAAGCAATGAACTATTTACGAAAATATGTGTTTTGTTTGGTAAAATAATGGCTGAAGATTTTTTTTTACTTGAAAAAGGAATTGCTCGTAATAATAAATATTCATTGTCGATAAAATCGATCGCGAACGGTTTTATACTCTCGATAGAAATGAAATTAATTCATTCCAAGAGTACAAAGTGCATGGAGCGGCGGGGGTTGCGGCCGAGACGGACGAGAAATATTTCGTCCAGACGTTTCGTGATAAAAATGCGAGGTCGTTTGTTGAGACTGCGTCTGCTGTTTCATAGCACAATCCGGCGAATAATTATAATGAGAATATCACTTTCATCTCTCGCAAAGTCTCATCGATCGAACAATCTCTAGAATTCTATAAAAAAACAAATTTTCTCCATGCACCAAAATCCCGACGATACCAGAGTTTGCATCCTTGGAATCCAACGAAAAATTCATTTTTTAATCATCATTTTCGATAATTCATTAACTTTTTCCATTTTTTTAAAATAAATTCGAATTTCCAATGAAAAAAAAGTTTGTCCCACTGTTTTTTGACAAAAGGGCATAAAAATTTTGCTTGAAAAAATAATCAGTTTTCGTGTTTTCTTTTTGTCAAAGATATTCATTAATTTTCCATGCAAAAAAAAATATTTTTCCCCAATTGTCGATAAAGCCTATAAGCCATTGCTTATGGAATTTGTATGAGGAAGGGAGAGAAAGTTTCTCGTAGATATCTGGGAGAAAAAAACAATTAGAGAAATGAAGTAATTTTCGATATTTCCATGACGTTGAAGTTGACGCGTCGTTGTTATTGGCTTTGATAATTCTAGGAAATTTTTGTTTCGGTATTAAAATAAAATGAGGAGAAAAAAATTAAGAGGACTTGGGAAAATTGTTCAAACGACGAAATATTTGTTTTCGTCGTTCTGCAACCATAGAATTTTCAATGTCATTAAAAACGCGTGACTCTGGATCGTGAGAGAAAATACAAAATTGATTGTCGACAATCAGGTGACCAGGAGGATCGAGACAAGGAGAAAGACGAATGTGAAAAATCTTGGGTCTGGATTTGAAAATTTGGGAAGACGATGCAGGCTGAATTGTTATATCGCAAGCCTCCGATGATGACGTCATCGCAAAACGTCGAAATGACGCAGCAACAGCAACAACTGCATCAAGAGGCCAGCGGGCATCGAGGCAATAAAATAGAAAATCGTGACTCTCGAGAAACTATACATTCGGGACATTTCATGGTTTCGGATTTCGAGGCTGAGGCCCAGGACGACGAAGACGAACTAGCCGTCCCTGTTCCCGAAGAGGAAGCCGCGCGATTGGCCATCATTGCGCCAATCGGCTTTTCCCTCGAAAATTTCGTCACCAATTCTTCCGTTGACAAAACTTCACAACAACTCAGCATCGAGACTTCGCTCAACAAACTCTTTCAGTGCATGTCTCTCGCGTACAGGTGAGGATATATGTTGATACAATAAACACCCCACCCTTTTCTACAATTATTCACTTTAAATACCCCTCCGAGTACACACTGGGTCATTCTGACCCCAACATTTTTTTTCTCGCCGATTGTTTTGAATTCCATGCCAACGAATGTTTTGGCAATGAATTTCCATTTTCGTCGCGAAATCAATTTGGCCAGTGATAAAATAGAAAAGATTTATTTTTTAAAAAAACGCCTCGGGTCAAATTGACCCAGTGTGTACTTATAGGAGGCGTGTCCCCGAACGGTCAATAATTTCGACTGTAAAATGAGTGCGTAAAATTTATTTTACTCATCAAATTTCTCATTTATTTATTTTATTTAAATTGATTATTTCGAAAAAAATTGGAAAAAAACAAATTCAGACAACAATGCAACAAGGCTGAATCGACCGGAATGAAAATAAATGGAAAAAATCATCGCCTTGACGTTTGAAATGCAACGAAAACCTGTATTTCTTTTTTGCGATCCTAAAACCAAAAATCAGCAGGAAAAATTGATAAAATTTGATAAATTAACGTTGTCAATGTCAACGTCGTAAAAAATCGATAATTTTCGTGGTTTTTCGAGTTCGATACTCGAACGCAAATGCTCGCGGAATCTTTTGAAACGTTTTTCTCATAAAAATGCAGCGTTTCGTGAAAAAATGGTAATAAAATTTCTACGATTGTTTGACGATTAATTTTTATCGATGGAGCATCGACGTTTTATCGTTTTATGAAGCAGATGAGTGAGAAACGACTCAAGAGGATTATGAATAGCTTACGACGAGTTGAAAAAAAATAAACTGCAAATGAATCGATTTTTTAATCGGGAAAGTTTGTTTGCTCGATGTTTTTTTTTCACTCGATTCCCTGATTTTTCTTTAGCGTTCCATTTCTTCATTTCGTGTTTGTTTTTCTTCTTTGTAGCGTGCGTGCGCGCGAGGATTTGGAAGAGACGGAGAGAGACCGCTCGATCCGTTGGATCGAGCGATTGAATTAATTGAATGAGAATGTGGGCAAGTTGCGTACGAGCGAGGTTCGCTACGAACGAAACGGAATAATAACAAACAACGTGAATCGAGATCACACAATTAAATGCAGCCTCGCAAAGTCCGCGGCCTTTTTATATTATTTCCTCCCATTCTTCGTGGTTTCTTTGATTATCCAAACAACCAGTCATTTCTTCATTCGCTGCTGAACAATTTTCAATGACCCGGTGGGCCATGGATTGATGCAAAAAATTCCCACAATTTTTATTCAAAAATTACGCAATTTGTTTTTTTTTTCGTAAAACTCGAAAAGAAAAAAATTGCTCAGAATTGTCAATTTTTTCAAAATCGTTGGTAAACTTTTACACGGTCCACGAACTCGTGAATATTCGCAAAAACTCGGGCACGGAGCCACGTGCTCACGGTCGATCGCCTATGACGTCACGAACCACCGCGTAAACGTAAGAATGAAACGGGAATAATGACAATAATAATAGAGATAAAAAAAGCGACGATGGGAGCACGTGCGACTCGGAATATTCGACGAGGTACGAAATGATTTCTCGCGGATCGTAGAAACCTCTCAAAAAATCTCTCGTGTCCTCATTTTTGTCGAGTTATTGTTTTACAAAAATAACAAAACTTTACGAAATTAAAAAAAAAAAATGATTTTTCGCGTTTTTTAAGATTTTTTTAGTCTCGAATAATCGCGTGGTAAAAAAAAAGTATTGTGGTGAATATTTGCTGCTTGATTTAGTGCCGAGTAATGTTTTACAAGTGTTAATGTTGGGATCGTAAATCAAGATTGCAAAGATAATGATCGCGCGCGTGGGGGCGTGCAACAGAATCGTTCGACCAATTTTTCGTCTCGAAATGGCATTTTCTCGAGGCTCGTCTTTCGTGCGTCCAAGTGAATGAAAAATAGCAGCGATAAAATGCGATTATCTTTGGAATTGTTTCGTAACGAGTTCTGGACGTAGAAGGAAGTCAATGTTTAGTCAATGCCATTGACTATGACGATTTGTTTACGTTTTCATTCATTTTTCCGTAAACGATGAAACTTTTTGTGGTTTTTTTTTTCTTTCACGATGTTTCTTGTTCGGTGCGATGCGTGTTTCTTTTTGGGAATATCTCTACGAGTCCAAAGTTCGGGACACGTTATCGGCACGGACGCCCTTTGATCGTAACGGAACGATTAAATAATCGTCGTGTTTAAATTTGTACGATTTTTTCACCGCCATCGCAGTTGATAACGAAAAAGTTGAAAAAAAACAAAAAAACTTTGACAGATTTTCTTCCAAGCACCAAGTTTCGGAAGGAAAAAGAGGCCGCGGGACACACAATGACGGAAGATTTTCATTATCTTGCGACATACGCCCTTGATCGTTTTGAACCGATCGACCAATCAAATGAGAAAGAAAATAATAATCTTACGAAACGATCAAGGGAAACGGTATTTCAACGCCTGAATAATCTTTATTGATGACGCGAATATCGTGACAAATGCACGCTCGAGCCCTCTCCCCAACGACACCACTATACGATTTATTTTAACGAAGAGGCTCGTACGCGATCGCCAGATAAGAATTATCAGGAAAAGTCATTCGTTCGTCTCTCTTTCCTATTTTTTTGCAATCGATCCATCGAGCCACAACGAAACGTTTAAAACTTTAAGTTTTTCTCGCTTGAGCTCTTTCATACGATTTCCTGTTCGTTCGTTAAATTATCCCACCACATTTGTTTGCCTCTTCTCCATTAATCATTCGATGTCTGTGATTTTTGTCTCCCATCTGAAAAGATTTATGAAAAACACGATCGAAGCTTCGCAACGATAATTTAAAAAGTCGCTACTTCTGCGGCGCTCTGGAAATTTATTTTACGATCCTATATCGAAGCGATTTGCACATCTTTACTGTTCTTACGATTATCAGAGGCAATCGAGTTCGAGAAAAAATAATGGCTTATCTGATAACCACTTGAATTGACGTGTTTGTATCGCCTTGAAGATCTCGCCACCGACAGACTCCCCGCTCCATCTTTGCGACTCTGTTAAACTATTTCAATCCAATAATCACGATTCCGGGCTCATTGACATTCTCGAAATTACGTAAATCATAAAAATCTTCGGAAACTGCGATTTTCCATCGTTTTTTCATTTATTTCCGGAATCAACGTGCATGCAGGATATTGTGATTATTTGCTGAATTAGAGTTTACAGTTTTCGCTAATCCGTGACGACTGAACGGACTGACGCGACGACGTCAGATCGTAGTAAACATTCCTATTCGCCTGACGCAATTTACCGAGTGCACAGCCTCGAGGTCCGGGGGTCACAATGAACCTCGCAATGAACGGAAACTCGCGATTCTTCTCGTCGCCCATTAAAAAAACAAAAAAAAACGGAAAAAAATCGATTTTTTATTTTATTTTATCTTCAGCAATTATTCCATTCGCATTAATTGGATTTTTTGAAATTCTCGACCGAATTTCCATGCCAATATCGATTGCACGACATTTTTTTCAACTTTGCTCGTATCTCGAGATTATCGCGTTCGTTAATCGCACCAATTTCTCTGCCGGTAAAAAAGATCGCCGGGAAAGATTGATCGACAAGAATAATGATGGAAAAAGTAATTAACGACGTGAATGACGACAAAAAGAGAAATAATCGAATCGCTTGAAATAATTTCGCATCGAAATTAATAAATCGGAAATATATTATCATCTTATTTTTTGATTAAATATTCTTCGAGATCCACCGGTAAACACAAACTGCTCGAGACTAAAGTATCAAGTGGCACAAGCGTTTGATTGTGCATTGACGCTGTAAAGAGCGAAGCTTGGAAATCTTCCAGTCACTTCGCGGAGACGATATGTTGACTTTTATGTCTGCTCGAGAGAAAATTCTCCGATGATAAGAAACAGAGGAAGATGTTGAGTTTTAAATGTTTATTTTCAACGGCAATGCTGATGGAAGCCGATCTTACGGATGCGAATATGTCGGCCGAGGCAAAAGGAAGAAGATAATGTTGGCCAATTCCTACGAAACCCTAAGCCAACAGGAACAACATCGTAAAACATTTCTTTCAGTTTTTCAATCATCTCGAAATTATTTTTAAAAAAATACAATTCCTGCCGAGAGAAAAAATAAAAAATCTCGTGAGTTTTCCACTTTTACGAAGCCCTAAACGCTTTTTCGACGATCGAGACGAAAAACTCGGAAAAAAAGGGAGAAAGATGAAAACCGGTTCCATGAGAATGGATGGAAAATCACGAATGCAGTTTGAAAAAAAATTTCTCATATTAGGGGCTCTCGGGATTATCGCGTCTGCTGACTGCGTCTCATTATTTATCGGGAAATGTGTGATTGAGCGTAGAAATGAGTCACTCGAGTGTTTGTGTTCGCGGCAATAAAATATCTTTGTAGTTTTCATATTTACGAGAAAAATCGAGTCCCGAAAAATCACGAAACTCTACAAAAACAAGAAAAATTATCGATAGAAAAACAAAATGGCTAAAAAGTGAAAATGATGTTAAGACATTTCCAAAAAAAAAAAAACTGGTCCATTTTCCAAAATTCATGATGCATCAGTCGAGATATGACGAAATGGTAAATTTGTTCCAGACAGAAGTTGACGTCGCCAAAATGGAACCGTTTCAAGGGCATAAGACTAAGATGGAAAGACAAGATAAGGTTGAACAACGTGATATGGCGATGTTGGCACATGCAGTGTAAGTTTTACGACAAGAAAAATCCCCTCAAAGTCCCCATAACGTTTAATCTGGAAGAAAAAAGGAAAAAAAAGTCATGGCGTTCCACCAAATCCATTAATTCGGGACAAACGAGTCGACCAGTTCATTTTTATCTTCTTCATAATTCGGCTCGGATTTTTGTCGAAGCAGAAAAAAATAAATCGCGGATGAATGGTCGAGAAAACTAGAGAATATCGACACGACGAGTCTTGAGACTGAAGGAGGAAGGAAAGGGAAAGAGGGAAGGGATTTGATCGTGCTTCGAGTTATAACTGATAAGAATGATAGATTTGCAAACACGAATAACGTGCACGTGATCCACACGTGAATTTTAGTACGTAAAGACATATTTATACAAATGTCTATACATGTATTTAATTTTTTTATTAATTCTCGCATTTGCCCCTTCCATTTTATCGCCATACTCGTTTCCCTCGCACTCGTCGCACTTTGTTTCGTTCTCCAGATTATTACACACGTATATACCGCAGCCATATTTGTATTTAGTGGATGTGTTGGTTGACCGTTGACGACTATTATGTGCGAGAAAAAAAAACGCGAAAAGAGAAGCAGCAGCGATACCGTCGATACTGAAACACCTCAGTCCCCGTCCAAGACTCCGTACGAAACGTTCGCGCATTCAGCTCTCATCGTTCGGTCACATCCATTCATTTTTTTCCGATACTTCAAAAATTATCGAAATTATCGTCAATTTTTTATAAAGGATTTCGAATCCTCTGGAATTTTTGTGGATAATTCAAATTAATTTCACATTTATTTTTTTCGCGGGAGCCTAAAGTTCGACGTGGTAGCGACGAGGGACGCGAGTTCGTTCGAGACACTGAAAATATTAGTTGAATAATAATTTTACGGTTTTTCGGATTCCTTCAATTCTTCGAGTTCCCTCGCGGGCTTTGTTCGGTTTTTCGGAGTTTTATTTACGCTCAACAAGCAGCAAGGATCAGGGAGGGTTGCTTCATTATTTCTTTCAAAATTTCGCCATTTCTTGGCAAGATGGGACGTCGGAAAGTTGGGATCGGAACGCGCTCGTTCGTGTCGTCGTCGTGCGAGTTTTCGGTCACGATTGACCGCGACACTGTGACCGCGAGGTAGTCCCTTTCGTACTGGACGATTCCTTCCGCTTCCATTTCTTCTTTCACTCTCCCCTTTCCCTTTTTTTTTCTTATTGTTTCCGAACGGGTGAGATTTTTCTTTCCAGATCGCACGACATTTCGTTACTGCTGTTTCTTTTTATTATAATTTTTTTTTTTTATTGCTGCTATTATTTCTCCGTTTGTTTTTTTAGTCATTTTGAAGCAGAATACTCTCGTGTGCCAATTCGCTTCGCCACTCGACGTCGATACCCACAACAAGCCCGAGGTGAGATTTTACAATATTTCGTTAACCCATCGTTCCATTTCCTCTCAGTTCTGCAATTTTCTTGCATATTTTTATTTTCGCTCAATTTTTCACCCTCTCGTTTTACTCGATTTTCCAAATTTTATTTTTTCACCAAAAGGACTAAACAAATTGCTAGTATATCGAGGACTAAAAATACAAGAACTGTAGCGGAACTTTCCATAAATTCTGACGATTAGATAAATCTTCGAGTCCGAAGATAAGGAGATACATTTCTCAAATCCAGGTTTACTTTCTTATCGCGTATATCCAGCGTTTGAAGAATTGATAATAATTCCGATGTGTGGCTGTGCGTTTTTTTTTTCTTTCGAAATTTTGGTTTTTTTTTGGTTTTAATCTGATGAAATTTCATTTCAACAGGCGGTTGTACTTGAAGGTAAATACTGGAAGAGAAAACTCGCTGCGGTTACTGCGGAGTATAAGAAATGGCGGATGTTCTACAGGAACAAGATCCTTGGCTGGACGAACAAGGATGGTACGGATATGGTGAGTGGCTGATGTTTTCTGTGTTTCTTGAAGTTCCTAATGCGCGATCATGGCTGTAAAAAACGTTGAAAATCCAAAAATTCCGATATTTTCTTACGAAACCGTAGTTTTTGCAGAAATTAATAATTTTGAAATTTTTTCAATCAATTAAATTTGACATTTTACGGAATTCTGTGATGCAGGCTTGTTGAGCAATGGCTGAAACGTATTAACGATTTTTTCACGACGGCAATGAAGAATCCTACAGATTTTGATTTTTTTATATTTTTTTCGAAAGATTTTTCAACGTTTTTAAAGTTTTTTTGTTTTTCTTGGAACAAAAGTTGGAATCGATGGACATGCTGGATTGGGGCAGCGGTATGTGCTCGTCAGGGGGCTTCGGTACAGGTCTTGGAAACTGTTATGGGGGTTCGAGCGGTTTTTCTGGTTCGGAGAGCCTTCACAGCATGATGGTTGATGAGGATTACATGGAATTGATGACGGACACGTTATTTTCAACCATAAGTTCTAATCAGCCCTTGTATTTTCCGGATCCACGTGAAATTGGTATTTTGAATGTATTTTTTTCGAAATTCTGTCGAAAAAATGTCGAATGTAAAGAGGAAAATTTGAATTGATAAAAAATTACAATCGTTTTGACCAGCTCGGGGTGCGAGTCTCGCAGATTTTATACAACCGAGTCTCGGGCCGTTGCAGCCAAACTTGGACGACTTCATGGATACCCTGGAGCCTCTCCAAGAATTTTTAAACTCGAAATTACCCTCGGTACCCGAGGAAGACGATATGTTCAGACAGGGCGGTTTGAACAGTAGTAATTATTCGGAACTCGAGCTCATGCAACCGATCAACAGTCACAACAGCACGAACAACAGTACGAGCCAGGTCGGCCAAATGAACGAGAGCACCGTCGTTTCGAATCAGTCGAGCAATCAGACAAGCCAACAGAGTCAACGCGACGAACAGAACCGACAGAGGCAACAGGAAAGCGCAGATTTACAAAATCTTCAATACACCGCCAAAATTTATACGCAGCCGGAAAATTCATCGATCTATAGAAATAACTTGTGAGTTTTTGAAAAACCCAAATTAATATTGAATTTTCATCAAAACATTTCTGCAAGTACACTCGTGGGTCTGAGGGACCCGGTTGAATGTTTAATGGCTCGTGAGATCGAGTGAGGTCCTCGATTGGAAAAAAAATGTAAATAGTCGCAGTTTTGTGGAAACTATAACGATCGCAAATCGATCGGGTCCCACGGACCCGGTAAACAGCCTCCTGCTCGCCAAAACTATACAGCCGAATCATTAACTTTCAAATTTTCGAAAAATCGACATCAATATTCCATTTTTACCAACGACACAAAAGCTAAAAAGATTCCCTCATGGTCTAGCAATACACTCTTGGGTCTGAGAGACCCGGTTGAGTATTCGACAGCTCGTCGACTCGAGTGAAGTTCTCAATTTGAAAGAAAAATATAAATAGACGCAGTTTTGCGGAAACTATAAAGATCGGAAATCGACCGGGTCTCACAGACCCAGAACACACTCTCCTGAGTTAACAATAGTTCATTCAATCGACCACTTTTCAATAGAATCGAATTTTTTAATTTTTTGAAATTTTTACTTTCAGAAATTTAAGTGATAATAATTACAGCGCGGGAAGGTCAAATTTCGAGTCAGCAGGAATTTCGAGTCAGCAAATAGTGCGAGAAAAGTCTCGAAATGGAAGGTCGACGTCTCGGGCAAATCGAGTTATTCAGCAAGCTCAACAGCAGCAAAATTCGTACAGTCAAAATGCCCAAGTCGTGGCTTATCAACAGCAACAACAACAGCAGCAGCAACCATTTTCGATAGATTTGCAAACGGTGCAATTAAATTCGAGTGTGAATCAGGTCGAGTTAAATTCTCTCGGTGATTCGAGTCAAATGACGGGTCATATGACCGGGGCAGGAAATTACGGACAAACGAGTCCACAGCCCCGAGCAATAAGACCGTTGCCTTCTGTCGTTTCGCAACAATCACAAGCGCAACAACAGCAGCAGCAACCGATTACCGAGTCTTTCAAAATCGTTCAGCAGTCGCCGCAAGGATATAAATTTACAGCTCCTGGACCAAATTTCAATGCTCAACAATGCAAATTTCGCAATAGTGGCTTCAAGGTAATTTATTATTACAAATCCACCATCGTTCTTATGCACCGAACATGATGAAATAATCATTTTTTTTGTCACAGACCCTCGCTGGTCAACCGGTCGTCACTGTTTCAACGAACCAGCCAAACCAATCGCACATTCTGTTGCAATGCCGACCTTCCGGTCTCGATCTTACCGCACCTGCGTTACACCCTACTAAACTTTTACCAAGACCCTCACAAACTAATTCCACGAGTGAGAAGGAAGAAGTCTTTGCTGTACCCAAGGTTAGTGAAGCATCGCAAATATTTCGTCGATAAGAATCATTTTCCTCATAGTTTTTCAGAATTTCGCGTCCTTCCATCGAAATAAACAAATTTACTGAAACTTTCCGAGCAACTAAGAAATAATATACTACTTAAATCTGACGACAGCCATGAAAACGATGCCAAATAAATTCCAACAAATAAGAAGACACAAAGAAATATCCACCAAGTACGAAAAATGTTCCTTGCATGCCCAGCATCCCAAATCCTCGGCTCGCGTTTCCCTTGGCAAAAATGTTGACTGTACCACACCAAAGTTTGACTATTGACAACCATCAATAGCCCACGAAACTCCGTATCTCACGAATACTGCAAAAATCTCAATAAATAACCATTCTATTGATTTTTACTCGTTTCAGTATCAAATGAAAGCCAGAAATCGTTCACGGAGCAGCTCTTCGCTCGGGCAACCGAGACACCAACCTCCCCCTCTCGTTTCTGCGGTCAGTGACCCTGCATTGAACATAAACAACAACGTCTTACTCGCCCATTTACTTACCAACAGTGAGTACCAAAAAATACTAAAGAAAAAGAAAAATTCTCACGACTTTTTATAAAGTAAATATTTCTCGGATCCTCAAAAATTCGAAACCTTTCATTACGATGTGAATCTTCATGATTTTATCATTTTCTGAAACAAAATTCACGCTCAAAAATCATCGAAACATCGTGCCATGGCAATTTATTTATTTATTTATTTTTTCTTCTTTTTATCAAGATACGACGGGACTTTACACAGTGAGTTCCGGGCCCGAGCACAAAGTGATGCCAAACTCGAGTCAATCAAACTCGGTGAAGCACATATTGCCCATGTTGTCACCGAATCCAGTCTCCTCCGGACAGCAACAAACATCGCAGTCACAAATTCCAAACAATACGACTCACCATATAGGAACACCGATTACGATACAGACGATCGCGAATTCGTCGAGTATTTCTCAGAACCAACAACAGCAACAGGTGAAAATTGAAAAAACATGAAATTTTTCTAAAAAACAAATCCCAAAAAAAATCGTAGTGGGAATTCTTGAAATTGATGGACCACCGTCGTGATGAAATTTTCAAGAATTTACAAATAAATTCCTGACCCAGAGACATTTTTCTATCACGAAAAAATGGAAAAATCATCGCCAAAGCAATCTCGTGGCTCGAATTATTAATTTTTTTTCTTTCCCGCGAAGAATCCATCCGGTCAAGTACTTTTATCATCGAAAAGTCAAGGAACGCAGCAGCAGCATCAAGGAAGCAGCGACCCGAGCTCTCCAAAGGATTCATCGAAGGCTCACAGTCCTCAGGCCCCGAGCCTCAGTCCGCTGCACAGTCCGATGAGCCTGGGAAGTCCCTTGTCTCCATCACGGACCAACTACGGTGGCAAAAGTGATGGACAACAACCGGAGAGGGGACAGTACAAGGAACAACGACGTGTCGGTCATATCCACGCCGAACAGAAACGTCGTTACAACATTAAAAATGGCTTTGACATGCTTCACAGTCTCATACCTCAATTGAACCAAAATCCAAACACCAAACTTAGCAAAGCGGCCATGCTACAAAAAGGCGCCGATTATATAAAACAATTGAGGGCTGAGAGGCATCAATTGAAAGAAGAAATGGACAGTCTTAAAAATCAAATCGAGTGCCTTAATACGTCGATTAGGTAATTTTCTTACGATCCCCAAGTTTCAAATCCACCACGTGCATTCTTCAATTATTTTCAACTTCCCTAATGCCACGTTTATTTTTTTTTCCGCCATTTTTGTTCTCAATATTATGGAAAAATCGTTGTTACTAAAAATCCCAAACATTGCGACCGTAATGACGATTTTTTTTCTTTCAGTAATTGCCAATCGATGCTCCCAGCGACTGGAGCTCCGATATCCCGACAGCGGACCAACAAAATGAAGGAAATGTTCGACGAATACGTTCGTAAACGTACACGAGAGAACTGGAAGTTTTGGATCGTATCCTTTTCACGCCCTCTCTATTTTTTGCCTTTCTTTTTCATGATTCTGTTTGATTAAGTTTTTTGAAAATAGTTATTGTTTTCCTTAATCATTATCAAACAGTTCAGCATATTGCTCGAGCCCTTGATGATATCGTTCAACGCCTCGGTCTCTACGGCCAGTATAGAGGATTTGTACAGAAGCACGATACTCTGGGTCGAGCAACATTGCTCTCTCGTCGATCTCAGGCCAGGTAAGACGTAGCTTTGGACTAAAGATTTTTTTTTTTTTGCAAAAAATGCAAGTTTTTGAGTTACTCGAGAAAATACAGACATTTTTTTCTTCAAAAAAATGAAGTTTATGGTTTATTTCAATGAATTTTGTATGGTCGATGTTTTGGGGAGTTTGGGGAAACACATTCCTTTGCAAAATCCATTTTTCAAAATCGATTTCGTTGTCTAAATTATGAAAAAATTGGGACAACTGAGAAAAATAAAACTTTTGAAAATTGCTTTGAAAAGAAAAAGATAATTTTTATAAATTTTAAGATTTTTCGCTGTGATGCACAAATGGAATTTGTAAAAATTCAAGTTCGTGGTCTATTCTAATGAACTCCGCATGGTTGATGTTTTGGGGAGGTTGGGAAAATTCATTCGATTAATAAATCGATTACTTTGTGTTGATGATGAAAAAATAGAGAATCTAAGAATTTGGTCGTTTCGTTTGTTTCCAGCGGTGTTGAATTCTCTGAGGCATTTGTGCACGGCGACGGACATATTGTCGGATCCACTGAGATTACCAGAAGAGGCAATGGCTGCGGTGAATCACACGGAATGTCGTCGTTCAACGCAGTGATGAAAGTCAAGCGCGAAACGTGTTGTTCGTCATTTCGTTACCTTGCGAACAATTTTTCGCTCGAGAGGCGAAAAACCGTTTCGCGAATAATAAAAAAAACACCAAAACTTTGAAAACCCGCTCGCAGCAATTATCTCGTGCGGCGCAAATAATTAGCGCAACGAAAATTGTCGGAGAAATAAGCGAGAGGGGAATAGTTTTTCGAAACTAAAAATCCAAGTGCAATTTTCTTTTTTACATCGACCGTCAAAAATCTTGGTCCATTGTTCTTTACAATTTTAACCTTTTTTTTTAAATTAGAAACTACGCGAGTTGAATTTACAATTAATCATTGACCCGTGGAAAAAGATTTTTAATTACTGTTTTTCTTTTTTTTCTTGTTGAAAAAAAAAACCAACAACAACATTTATGTCTTCGTCTGTAATAATTGTTTTCTCGTTTGTTATTATTTTTATCTTGTTTCGCCACCGAATCACGTAGAACGAATCATTCCATACAATTCGGCACCCAAAAAAAGCAAAAGTTATAATTAGCCGCCAAATAACTATCCACAATGAAATTTCTAACGGAATATTTTTTCGAAATATCGTGAAACACGATAAACTGTCGAATGTGCCATAGAAGCTAAAACAAAAAACATCGATTCGATAGACGCAGTAAAGAACAGCAAAAATAGCAAAATCGAAGCAACGGATCGAAAATATTAAAAATAGCGCCGAGCACGCGAGTGCCATGTTTTATTTTCGAGTCCAGATTTTATAATAAATACGTGGAACTTGAAAAACAAAAGGGTAAAAAATGAGTTTTTAGATATTTTCGAAAAAATATACATGTGTATCTATATATATAGATATTAGATTTATCGCCGAACCAAGTGACCTTCGATGTACTCAATTCTGGGGGAAAGAGAGTATGAACGACAAATTGTTTTTTTTTTGTTTCTTCCTTTTTCTTTTTTTAAACCAACGACGTACCTATACGTTATTTGTTCACTTAAACGCATAACGTTTATGATCTACCATGAAATTTACGAATGTATCCCGCGAAAGCTATATGAAGCGATACAGATATATTTTTTTTAATCGAAATATATATATATATATAAATAAATATATATGAATAGAAAGTCGTAGCTAAAAAACAAACAGCAACGTGACGTTTTTTTTGTACATTATGTATCATAATTATCATCGAGATTTTTTTCTTAGCTGTTATCCAAATGTTATTATTCGCATTGAATTAATTATTACAAAATTATCTATAAATTTGTGTTTTTTTTTTTTTTACTTGCCTGCCCTTCCATCGAAGAATTTGAAGAATTCTCCAAGCGACCTTCGCACGAAACTTTTCAAAAATATCTTTCCTCTCGCCTTCACACGTTTCTCTGCAACTCAATTTTCTCAGTTAACAAATAGCCCACAAATTTTTGAAATATACAATTTCAATAATTTGAAGTATGTTAAACTTTGAAAAACAAGGACCAACTTTGCATGAATTCATTTTCCCAATCTAGACATTTGACGGCTCTGTCGTCTTCCGGCCCGAGACTCACCCGAGAATCTTATCTCTGAATTGAGCCAATCCAGTGGTAAAATTAAGATCGAGTTGACTTTGAACACCGTGATAAAATGCTGGCCGAACGAGAACCGTTGTCGAAATCTCGAGGAACCATTAAATAATAAATCGTGTTTTTTTTTTTGAGAAAAATAAAATGCTCAGGTTATAGAACGAAGCTCGGTTTTATTTACAGGACAGAGTACTATTCCAAACGCAGTAGCAGTACTTAACGATAAAACACTGCAAGGATTACGTGATGTGTGTTTGTTTTGTTTGCTTCACCCATTCCATACTCCCTAAACATTACAATTGAACAGTCCATCGAGTACATTATTGAATAAATCGTGATTGTATGCGTTCGTGACTAGATTATAAAAAATACCGTTACGAAAAGATAAAACGACGAGGGAAAAAAGTAGGAAAATAAAAAAAAACGTGTGGATCGAATAAATCAGTCGGATTCTCGCCCAGTCCACGGCGAACGTCCGTTCATGGCTTTTTCTTTTGATAACTAAAATCGCGCAGGAAGTTTTTCGGACTGTAGCGAGGGACGTGAAACCTTCAGGTCGACGAAAAATATTCTCCGAGGATACGTCGCTCTTGCATTTTCTCACGTGACAAAAAATAAAGTTGTCATTCGATTTTTCGATTAATTGCTATAAGCGTCTTGTAAATGCGTCCTCTTTGAAAATATATTTACAAACATGTCTCTGGCCATTTATCGTACAAGTTGTTTGCTCGGTAATCCCTCAAGTTGTAAAAAAAAAGGTACGGAAAAATCAAAGCGACGTCAAGTCCAAGTGGAAAGAGCGACTTGGCAAAAATAAACCTATATGTCGCGATCTGAAAAATCCTCAAACCGAGTGATCCGTCGCATCGTCATTTTTTTGAATTCCCTAGTGCTTCCCTTACATTTAATTCATACGTATAAAAAAAAATCATCACAACTCTGAAAAGAATTGACAATCATTCGAGAAACAAAATTTTCACCACTAAATAGTCGCGTTTGAAAACAAAACGTTGCCATGGGATGAAATCTGCGAGACGCACGTAAAAAATTAGGAGAGGGAAGTATATATACGTGTACAAATAATATGCTGAGATTCTTTAAGTAAAACTTTGCCCAGTGGAACGAAAAAAAGTCGAAAATGACACCGATCAATTCGTGAGATCGATGTCCATCGAAAAATTGCGCTTTCCAGTGACGAGTTCGTTGACCTTTCATTTTCTTTCGATCTTTCGGTCAACGTTTTAAAGACTAGCTCTTCGTGCGTGTAAATTTGAGAAAAATACACAGGCTGACTGGCAAAGCATGGCTTACGAAACGTCGCGGCATAAAAACGAACCAGTTCGTTAGTTCGACATTTTTCTGCATTAGAAGAGCGCCCTGGTTCGAGTGCACAGCTCCTGCATGGGTCAATCTGACCCAAGGCGTTTTTCAAATCATTGCATTGCAGTAAATATGCAGTTTTTGCTTTTTTTTTTTGCAGAGACGTTTTCCGTAGTAACTTCTTCATATTTACTGTCTCTAAATTCATTTTTTGACAGAAACGAAAATTAATTGCCATTTAATGCCAAACAATCGATGACAGAAAATTTTCACGCTCAAAATGACCCGGTATGCACTCGAAGGGTTAATCGAACGGCAATAAAAATGGGAACTTTGAGAAGGTTCGTGTGGTTTAAATTGACCAACAGTCAATCGATCGAAACAACTTCGAATGTCGCTAAAAAAATATCAAAATTCGTCTGTTTTGCCGACCGATTCGGCGCTTCTTAAAAATTAAAATCTATTCAAAAAACGCAGAGCCGAAATAAATGCGAAAATTAAAAAAAAAAAAAAAAAAAAAAACGAAAAATTCGAGCAACCCTTTCTTTTCTCTTGTCATACGTTCTGCTAATTATTAATACTGAAAAAATATATGTACAAGCCTTTCTAATCTTTCTTTGTCTCTGTACAATAATTGTACAAGAAAATTTCATCGTCTGTGAAATTTTCGAAATCGCAAATCAGCCTGGATCGCGATTTTTGGAATTCTTTCCTTTTGCCTTGGCTCAAAAATCTTTTCTAAGGATCATTTTCGTAGTTTATAAAAGGGAAATCTATCGCTTTGCTTCTCGTTTTCTTTTCCGAGACGGGCAGTGAACTGGATTAATTAAATAACATTTTTCCTCGATCTAACGTCCGTGCGAATTCGACGCTTTTCCTTTTCTACTTTTTGTTTGTCCCATTTTTACCAATACCTGTACTTTTTGATACAATCGTTGCCCAAATCGACCACGACCAAGTAATTCCCCGGAAGTATCGCAATCCCTGTTGGTCGACGAAGTTTTGAGCTGTGCGAATCGATCTCCGTCAATAAATTGCCACCCCCGAGTTTTAATACTTGAATTATACTCCGACCCTTGTCACTCCTCGACGCGACGATTTTTCCTTCCACGTCAACGGCGATCCCTCCGTATTTTCCTTTCCCTGTTTTTCGATCAAATTTGTTCAATCAAAATCATTCCTTACCAATTATTTCAAGAAGAAGCTTTTAATTTTCATGAAAAACTTTCAAAAAATCGGAATATTTGCCACGAAGCGGCAAAAATGCGATGAATTTTGTTTCTTTATTTTTTAGTTGGAATTTTTCTCTCTCGAATATTTTAGAAATTGTTTATTTAATAAAATCGAACGTACTTCGTCCCTCGCCGTAAATCTCCTCGGAAAAGTCGCCCTTGGCCGAAAAAACTTGAATCCGAGAATCGGCGAGCAGTATTTCTCCGGCTGGGCCAACGGTGACTGCGCTTATTAATTTAAACATGCTCCGTTTTCCGACCTGCCATGTCGAGAAAACAAAAAATCAGTGAAGCATTCAAAAAAATGCGAAAAACAACATTATTTTCGAGTTGTTGACTCATGCTGAGTTTCTTCGAGAAATATCGTGGTGGAAATGTAGAAAAAAAATGTTAACAATACGCACTCTCACCTGGAAGAGAATCTTTCCATCGGAGTCGAAAACGAAAACGCAGCTTTGACCGTTGTCGGCAACGAGAACGTGGCCGTAGCTTCTGTCCACTGCCACGTCGATCGGTTCCTGTTTTGACATCAACCACCAAAATTGTTACTCCGAAATCTCAATAACAAACAGAATTTTATTTTTTTCTCTTTTTTCAAGAATTTCAAATCGAACAATGAGCCAAATTTTAAAAATTGGATTTTTTCTTCGACACTTTTGCAAAATATTTAGACATCAAGACTTAGAATTTGTCGGTTAAATGATAAAAATGCAGCATCGATTTTATTTATTCGTTCGATTTTGATGTCTGTGTTTATCAATGTCATTCAAATTTTTTTGTCTCGAGAAAATGATGAATAAACGCTAATGCGCGGTTCGATCGGGATTCGATCGAGATTCGTATTTTTAACGGCACGGGATGATTTTTTTGAATGAGCTAATACAATTAAAGTTTCGATTAACTTGGCAAATGGTTGGATTGGAAAAATCAGCATTATTTTTCGTTATACGAGCAACGACTTGGATCGAATTCGATAATAAAATGTTTCACTGTGCCTCGATTCTTTTCTTCGACATTTTGTTCATAATAAGTAGGCACCGGATTATAGAAAATGAAAGCTGAACATGCCTGAAATGCATTGTGGGAAAATGAGCGTATGGTATCGCCCAACGTGCTCATTTCGGTGATGGTTCGTGTCCGCCAATTAACAACTACGAGGCCTTGTTCAGAAACGGCAATTCCGGTGCAACTTCGTCCCTCCAAACCCTCGTTGGTAATGTGCCTTTGGAATTCGAGATTTTCGTCGAGAACCTGAACCAGAAAATGCCATTTTTTAAATGGAGAAATTTCGTTGTTTACGGAAAATTTCATTTTTTCAATTTTCGGACGACGATGAAATTTGGAAAAAGAAAAAAAAATGAGCCAGTACCTTAATCCGTGAATTTCCGGTGTCGACCACGTAGACGAGACCGTCATCGTCGACCGCGACGGCGACCGGTTGATGAAATTCGTCCTTGCCGCTGCCTCGACGCCCATAAGTTTTGATGGGCTCATTGTGTTCGGTGGCGTTGAAAAACAGCGGATAATCCTTGATCGGTCTCTCGAAAACGGACAATTTGAGGACGTAACGACTGGCGGATGGGGGTCGAAACAAAACCTCGTAAGTTCCGTTTTCGAGGTCACGAACTTGGGTTTCGATCGTGGCAGAATTTGTGTCGTTGGGGTTGATTGGATCGGCGAGAGCGAGTTCGGCGCCGATCGGGTCGCCGCCGGCGTTCCTCGGGTGCCCGTGATAATCGACGGTTTCGACCAGCACGGTGGCTTGCAATTTGGCAATCGCTGGGTCTTTCAGACTCGCACGACACAAGCCTGAAAAATTCGTCGTTTCGGAAATTCGTTATTTATTAATTAAATTTCGAAGAAACAGCCATTTTTATTTTCGTTGATAAATTTTTATGCGATCGTCAAACAAAGTTTAGCGAAGCATTCGCGTTCCCAATGAATCGCCTCATCAAAAGAACAAGCGAGACCAACGATAATTAGGAAAATGCGAAGAAATTCGATGAAAAAGTGAAGGAAATAAAAAAGGAAAATGGCAAATTCGATTAAACAAGAGCGCTTGGGCAATGAGGCACGAAAGCAACGAAAATAAAAGGAATATTCGGTCACCTGGCAATGTGGTGCTCGATCTGACGCGGCCGAACGAACCGAGGGCACGCTCCAATTCCGTCATCGCCTCGTTGTGACCAAATTCGGCAGTAATAAAGGCATTTTCGCGGGGTTCGCTCAACGCGACTGCGGCGTCCAGCTGGTCCGTCAAACTCCCGATTCTTTGTGTAATATTTCGCACCTCGACCTTGACAAAAAAAAACGGATAAATATTAAAGAAAAAAACAAACGTTAGAACCTCGAATTTTCCTGTAAAATAAAATCAACGACTTTGCTGTCCGGTTGTTTAATTTCCTACTCGCGAATCGGCCTCACCTGATACTGCAAACCTTCGCACTCTCGTTGAACTTTGTTCTTCTCGGCCTCGATGAGTGCGTGCTGTTCCTCGAGAACGTGTTTTTTGTCTCTAGCCGCGGCAGTGACAGCGGCTTGAAGTTCAGCTCGTCGTTTTTCGACTTTGCTGATGATTTCGGCGAATTCAGCGTCAACGACGGTCAGACATCTTTCCATGGCGGTGTCGAGACGTCGGAGTTCCGTCGTAACGGATTCTTGAGCTTGCGTCAACTGTCCATCACCAATTTTTTCGATTACAATTTCCGCGCCAATTTTTTTTTCTCATTCTAATAAAAAATTACCGAATTTCTAAAATTTCATTTTCAATTACCTTGGAAATGCATTCGTTCGCTTTGTACAACAATATCTCGGACATGCGTTTTATGGCGATGCTGAATGGGATGATGGTGTGCTCGGTGCAGCCAGGCGATGTGCCCGCGTGACTTCCGCCCGTGCAAACTGTACAAAACACCGTGTCGCACGTCTCGCAAAACAACAATTCTTGATTGTTGTGAACCGAACATTTTGGAATTACCTGAATAGACAAAAATAAATAATCGTCACGTTATTGCGGCTAATTTAACAACGATTATTGTTATTGCAATTTGTTTATTACATTGTCGTTTTTTTGTTGCTTCCATTTCCTTTTCTATCTTTTTATTTTTAATTGTTTTATTTTTTTATCCCTTTTTTTTTTATTTTCAATTTTTTAATAAAACCGCAACGATTTTCGTAACGTTCGCTTCATCCGAACAGTTATTGCAATTAGTAATATTATCGTTTTTTTGTTGTTGCTTCCTTTTCCATTTTTCCCCCTTTTCTTTGCTCTTTTTTCTATTTTTCCCATTTTTTGAAAACTATTTTCTTCTCTTTTTCTTTTTGAAATCCTTTTTTAGTTGTTGTTGTTCAATTTTTGATAAAAACGCAACGATTTTCGTAACGTTCGCTTGATCCGAACAGTTATTGCAATTAGTAATATTATCGTTTTTTTGTTGTTGCTTCCTTTTCCATTTTTCCCTCTTTTCTTTGCTCTTTTTTCTACTTTTCCCATTTTTTGAAAACTATTTTCTTCTCTTTTTCTTTTTGAAATCCTTTTTTAGTTGTTGTTGTTCAATTTTTAATAAAAACGCAACGATTTTCGTAATGTTTGATTGATCGAGTGCGCTGATTGTAATGACTCACTTCGCGACGCTGTCGTGACATCAAATCCAGAAGTTGGTTGACGAGAAAACTCGGTGGCAATGCCGGAACGCCGCCGCGTGGTATTGTTATCAATTCCCGGCATATCGGGCAACGAAACGCACCGGCTTCGCGAGTCTGCGACGCTGCTATCCTCGTCAAACAGTGTAGGCACACCTGACGGAAAATTAGAGATTTAGGAGATTTGGAAACGCAGTGATTTATTGAGAAAAAACGAAAAATTTGGAATCTACGAGATTTTTTTGGTATTTCGTCAAAGTGGAATTTTTTAAGGCGATTTTTTTTGCAAGCTTGTTGGTATTTGATTCGGACTCACTGTATGGGAACATGGCAAAAGTTTCGGGGTGTGCTCGCTACCGTCGTAAACGCAAAGACACGTCCCGCACGTGAGGAAACTCTCGTTGAAATCCTCATAATTAATGCTCACTGTCTCGACGAGCATTGAGCTCATGCTGACCATCCTCTCCCCGAGCCTCGTCCTGGGGACATAAAAAATCCATCTTTTTACATCGTCGAATTGATCGATAAAAATCCAGGAATTTATTTCAATGATTTCCATTTTTTTGCGGTAAAACAGTTGCAGTTTTCACGATTGTTGGTAGGAAAATCGAATTCAAGAATTTTAGGAATTGGCGGGCTCGATTTTTACGAGGAAACGTTTTATCGACCTTGAAAAACGTCAACAAAGACACCGCAGAGCCTTTCAGCAAAGAATGAGAAAGTCGACGGTGTCCGATTTTTCATCGACACTTTTCAAAGCGGATTTTTAAATTTTCCAGGGATTCTGTTGCTGGAGACGTTTTCAAAAAATTCACCACGTCGATTCGTTCTTTATTCGTAAATTTTGAGGAAATAGCGATTTGTTTACAACATATTTCGTTTACCGGTTAAAAAATCGTCTGCAACATTAAAATTATCGAGCTGGACGAAAAAAAAAAATGATAAAAATCCAGCACCGATTTGTTTATTCGTTCGATTTTGATGCCTTTGTTTATCAATGTCATTCAACTTTTTTTATCGCGAGAAAATGATGAATAAACGCTAATGCGCGGTTCGATCGGAATTTCATCGAGATTCGTATTTTTAACGGCACGGGATGATTTTTTTAATGAGCTAATGCAATTAAAGTTTCGATCAACTTGGCAAATCGTTCGATTGGAAAAATTAGCATTATTTTTTGTAATACGAGCAACGACTTGGATCGGATTCCATAATCAACCCTTCCCATAAGTGCATATTGGGTTAATCTGACCCGAGACGTTTTTCAAACCGTTGTATTCCGGTAAATGTGCATTTTGTTTTTTTTTTTTTTATGAGACTTTTTTCGTAGTAAATTTTCCATATTTTATGGACGTAAATTAATGTTCGTACGAAAACGGAAAATGAAATACGAAAAGATTCGTTGCCCTTAAACTTCAAGCAATCGGCGAGAGAAAATTCTTGGGGTCAAAATGACCCAGTATGCACTCGAAGGGTTAAATGTTCGACTGTTTCTCGAAAAAGAGAAAAAAAAATAGAATTTAACATTTTTCTTTATTTTTATCACGTCAAGCTTTGTTTTTATTAAGAGACAAACAATTTTCATTACACTCACTGAATAGCTAGTCGTAACGCCTCCATTACGAAACCGAGAGATTGAGTTTGTAGGCTAAAGTGTCAAATTGAAAATTGGGTGAAACTTTCTCGCGTAAACACAACGACGCTCATTGATTTTCAACTTTTTTTCCCACTGTCACACGTAGGTACTCGTTCGAGTTTTATCAGCTGTCCCGAGATTATCCATACGAGATCGTAACGAAGCGATCTTTCGACTCTCACTCTCGATGTGTTCCCCCTCCCAGTCGCCGTAGTTTTTTCTTCAAAAACGATTTAAGAAAAAAAGGTTCTTCTTTTCCATTGAGTCTGAATCATCACATTTTATCTCGAGCGATCGATCGATTGTTCAGAAAAAAATTCAGCACAATTTTCCGCTGCGTATTTATTTCAGTTGAAAAAAAAAATAAAAATAAAATTGTGCATTGCTTTTTTTTATAGTTTATTTTTGTCGAATTTGAGTTTACAGTCGGTTTTGATATTATGCAAAATTAGAGATAACGTCCGAGGGAAGCGTGGAATTTCTCGGGTCACTGTTGCCAGGCTCTCGGTTAAAAAACATCGTGAAAACTCGCGACGAGATGCTCCTCGTCGATAAGCTCTCGAGAGGAATCTCGAGACTCTGCATTATTATTATTTTTATTATTTTGTCTTTTGTTTTAATTAATAAAACAATTGTTTAAGGAATTTTCGATCGACAGATACCGCGTTCATGTTGGCAAAATAAATACGAAACCGCATCACCCACATCTCAACTATTCCTGCTATTTTCTCGTTGTCAATAGATTTTCTTAGAAATTATATAATTTAGTGACCGCGCACAGAGCAAGTTTCTATTTTGTTGTTGTTTTTTATCTCTTCGTTCCTCGGAGTTTATTTTCTGGTTTATTATTCTCGATTCTCACATGCGATTTGGTCGATCGCGGGGACGTACGAGAGAGCACGAGAATTCGTGGATAGAGGCACAAAAGCACGCGAACGTTTGCTTTTTTCGTTAGGACTCAGCCGGTACGATATTTCATTGAAAACATTTATTTCGTTTAATTACTTCTCGCACTCGTGTCAATGTTTAAACCAGAATTCTTTAACGCTAAAGCTCGTTGTTGTAGTTTTTTTATCATCCCGCCGTTACAACGCGGTTGCCCAATATTTGTTTATTTGTTTTTTTGTTTTTTGGGAGCACGCTCCAAGTGGGAGAAGACAATGGATTGAATACGAGACAACTCGGAGGAGTGGGGAGAGCGCGATGCTGCTGACGACAGTGGCGACGTCCGCACTGCACTGCCGCTTCGGCTTCGAGACTCTCTCGATTCTTTCCCCTCTTCTTTCTTGCGCTCTTTCTCTCTCTCTCTCTCGCTCTTTCTCTCCATTCGCTGCGCACACGTATTTCCCCCACTTTCTCCCAGGCACCTCCGCGAGCATTTGGACGTGCACATACATTTTTTTAACCACATACGTTTACAAAAGCTCCATGTGGATTTATATACTTCGCGTCTGTAAACATTCTGTACCTTTTGCACGTATTTACGTGGGCATATCGATACACGAGGGTTTTGTAATGTAATTTGAAAAAATTAGCTATACACAGCTCGCACATGTTTTCGTGTTTTTTCATTCCCTGAATCTGTGTTGGTAAAATGTTTTAGCTGGCCGGGAGCAACGCTCGTGGCGGTGGAACGAAGAAACAACGAGGCGCTCTCGTCGTCGTCTTCTCACGTTTCACAGCTGCGCACGTTTTCCCTTCCCTCTCCGCCCCACTCTTTGCTTTTTATCCCGCTGTTCTATCTTCCTCTCTCTTCCTACCCCATTCTCTCTACTCTCTCTGTCCTTTTATCCTCGCTGCTGCTTCTTCTCTTATTCTTCCACCCGTTGTATCTCTATTTTGCTCCCTCTTTCCTTCCTCTCTCGCACTGTCTCTCTCCGCAAGTTCTACGAACTTGGTCTCTCTGCAAGTCGCCAGACAGTCGTACAGACAGAGACGACAGGCATTATCGAATGAATAAGCTCAAGCCTCTGCGAAAACGTCCCTAAGTTTCTACACCGATGACCCCGAAGAGATCTTCCTTTCTCTCTCTATTTTTCTCCCAAATTTTATCATTTACCACGTTCAGACTCTATCGAGATTATTATTATTTATTTTATTCTATTTCATTCCACTATTTCGTATTTTAATTTATTTTGTTATGATTGTGGAGAGGGGAACTATGTAAAAACCCGCAAAGGCATATTCTGGAAATAAACTACCACGACTACTATTTTCTCGACTATTTTATTTTATTTATTTATTGATTTTTCAAATTTTTTTATTCTATTTTTTTATTTTATTCCATTTTATTTTATTTTATGTTATTTAAGTTTGCTCTCTCCCACTATGCTATGCTATTTTTATATATTTTCTCCTGTCCTTGCCTTGAATATGTATCTTCTCATTGCCCCAAAGCTCGCTGGGGCATAATAAATAAATCAATCAATCAAACACTCTCTCTCTCTCTTTCTCTTCCTTTCGAACTTGCTAGAATAATTCTGTGTGGACGTTGATATTGATTTTAACTCAAAAAAGCGAATCAATCGCCTACAGTCGTTTTATTTATAAACTTTCCGGAAGTCGTTTCCAAAAAACGTAAGAAATGATACTAGATTTTTCACAATGTTGTAAAAAGTGTCGATCTGACGACGCGGTGTCCTCGGAGCCTTGCGAAAATTACGATGAGTCACAAAAAACTCACTTGACCAATTGCTAATTGTTCTAATTAAATTTCGAATTTCCACCGTCGACAGCGCGCGAGGGCAAAATGCCGGGAGTCGTCAGCGATCAGCTGATTCCCTCGTATTTATCGTGCAAAAATACAGTTTCCGCTAAAAATGGAAAAATTCCGTTTTACAGTCGAGTCCGTGCCGATAAAAATTCAACGAGCGTCCGTAAAGTTATATTGGGACACGACCAAGTGTTATAAGTGACCCTAACCCCTTGATTTTCTAAAATCCGCCGCACATTCTCGTTTGTGAAAAAGTGTGTTTGAAAAATCGAGAAAAAAAAAAAGAATTTGCTTGGCGAAGTGTACGTACGCGAATATCCCTCGACGATGCATGTCCACGTGCAATTTTCCGCAGGGGAAACACGCAAGTTCTGGGACGAATGAAAATCATATAAATTGCATCGCGTATACGGAGAATACATAATACACGCCTTATCGCTTTCATGTACGTATAGAAATATGTTTATGCGTCTCCGAGCGAGGAATATAGCATGTGAGGCTCGTTCGTCCACCCGCAAACACGCCAAAGAGAGAGAGAGCGCGAAGAATAACGAAAGAAAGAGAAAGAGAATACAATTCGCTTGAGGAAAGGTGCAAGAGCCTGAAGAGACCTTGCACAAATGCAAACCTTCTCAAGATCCTCCCTCCGCGTTTTCGTTCCTCGTGCTTCAAGTCCCATAAGGAAGCAGCGCGACCCTATACACTTTGCTGTTCATTCTCTCTCCCTCTCTCTCTCTCTCTCTCCGTCCTTCCTCCCCGCACTTTCTTCGTCATGTCGTCCACGTCGAGAGAATGAAAAAAAGTACAATACGCTGTGCAGGTCGAAGGCATAGGAAACCGCTTGTTTCATTTATTTTCAACGTTATCTCGTTTTTTTTTTTTTGAGAATCCATTAACTCCAGGAATACGTGATAAAAAAGAGGCCCAAACGCACACGACGCGGAGGAGCACGAATTTATTTCGGTGGAGGTTTACAAACACTGCGGGCCATCAAATAGAAACTCGTATCTCTCTCTCTCTCTCTCTCCCTCTCGTCGAACCTCATCGAAAAGGGAGACACTTTTCCCAAAGACGTATTTCCCAAAATAAATACGATCTACGGGCCCTCTCTTCTTCGTTTTCTCTTCCTTTCGCTCTTCTCCCAAACCCATGGAATCTTCCCCCACACTTAAACACAAATTTCTGTATTCTTCCTTACTTGCCACATACTCTGTAGAATTAACGCAGTTTGCAAAGTTTATATTCAACGAAAAATATTTTATCTATTAGTTATTTAATGAATTTTTTAAATTGTGGCAATTTTTCGTGGCGATTAAGTTTTTGGGTGGCGAGGGAGGATCGTTTCATTGTCCAGACCAAATATTGAATAATAATTACGTACTTGCCACCATGAGATTCAAAAATTCTCATAAAAAATGAACCACCGAATATTTCGACTCGAAAATTGTTGTAGAATATATTTGAAGCTTTTTTTTTGAAGATTGTTTACTTTATATAACGAAAAATGAAATTTAAGTTCAATAAAAAAATTGCTAAAACCAACAAAAGTGAAAAAATGACTATTTTCAGGCCTTGGGTAGTTTGTACCCCAAGGCGGCAATAATTATGAGCAGAGCTCATAATTATTGTTCAATATTTGGTCCAGACAATGAAACGATATTTTTTTGCGAGCGAAAAACTCAATAGAAACGAAAAATAACCACGATTTTCAAAATTCAATAAATAGTGAATAAAAGAAAACTTTCGTTGAATCTCAAGGTTGCTTCAGAATCATAGTGAAGGTTAATATCCATTTTTCGATAATCTCGTGATTTTAAAATAAATCTCCATTTATCAAGTTGTTTATTTTCATCAAGTCCGAGTGTCCATGTGTGCAGACTTGTTTGTAACGTTTGACGACGTAGTGTGCTATATCGGTACCGCGCGTCCACGCGTCCGACTCTCGCGTTTAATAGTCTATCAGACTTTGTGAGTCGGGTTCACAACCTTTTAATTGGTTCGGGGGTTGGGCACGAGCATATATAGATCGAGAGACACGTATAAACTCATAATAATAACAACGACTATGATAATAATAATACAAGAAAAAAGAACACGCAAAAGTGTCCTTTATCAGAGAGCTTAAGTCTTTTATCGCATTTAGAGCTTAATAGCATTTTGTTGCCAACAGTTGTACGCTCGTGGATATGTTTATATGCTCGCACCGAGCACGATCGATATCTCGTTCTGACGATAGCCTCAAGATACAACTATTTCCCATACATTTTATATTTATTCATCAATTTTATGCAAATTCGTTTATAAAATGGCAGTGAAAACAAATTCATTTACAAAATGTCTCCCTGTGTCGCTGCTAATTATACTGGAAATAATAAATAGGCCAAAGCCATTACTGAGCATCGAGAGGAACTTTTTACGTCTGTTTTTTTTTTACACCATTTAGATAATTGGTTGCATAAACGAATGGAGAAATGAGTTAAAGAAGTGTTGAAATTAAAATCGTAGGGACCCTTCGAGTACACACTGGGTCGTTTTGACCCCAAAAAACTTTCTGTCACCCCGATCGTTTGGCATTCAATTTTTATTTTCGCCAAAAAATGAATTTATCAAATATAGAAAATTTACAACAAAAAAAAACGGAAAATGCATGTTGAGTGGAATACAACGATTTGAAAAACGTCTTGGGTCAGATTGACCCAATATGCACTAATAGGATGTGTGTACTCGAAGGGTTAACCCTCCATCCGAAGAATGGGTCTTTTAGACCCAAATTTCCAAATCCAGTGTTTCAAGGACTACAACAAGAAGGACCTTGCTTTATTTATTTTCAACCTTGCAGTTTGAATCGTTGGAACTAATAAAATTTTGTCTTTTATTCGGCGAAACTCAAAATTTATTTGCAAAATGTAAACACGATAATTAATACGATTGATTTTTCCGACTCAAAAAGAATATCGAGTCGAAAAAATAGCATGATTTTCGAAATTTAAAAAATTGTCAATAAAAAAAAATCGTTGCATTCCATCGTTACGAACTTCAGCTCCATTTATTTTTTATTTTATTTTTTTGAATAGCTGAATAAATGACTGGATTGAAAAAAAAGAATGTGGAGAGAGTATTTCCGAATTTTTTTAAAAAATTTGGACGATTTTTTCCCTAAAGTACGGAAGGAGTAAAAAAATTTAATACCGCAGACGCCGGCTTAATTACATATTTTTAATGATTGAGAAAAAGTGGCAATTTGTTGTTAAAAATTGAAGTTTCGTTGAGAAATCGAGGTATTGGTTGGTAAAAATTAATAATACTTACATAAACGGGCAGCAGCTCATATGTAGGCTTCGCAAACGTTAAACTCAATTATCCTCTTGAATATTTCAACGTCTCTCGAGTATGGATGGACACGCGCCTTACTACGATTTCTTTAGCGAGTTTTTGCTTCTTCTTCTGTTTCTGTTAGTTTTTTTTCTTTTTTGCACACGATCGTGTTTTTCGCTCCGTTCAAATTGTCCACGTCGGAGCGATTTCTCGTTTTTTCTTCGTTCTTTGGCTCGTCAAACGGTTTGGAACGCGAAATTCATTTCTTTGCAGTTGCGAGTATAAAATTAATCGATTTTCTCTATTCATTGACGCAGCGATGCACGCTTCTCCATTCTGCTTTGTTTCCTCTCGTCGTCCTGCGTGAGAACACACGAAAAATTCTTAAGAGATCGAAGAGATTTTATTGTCGATCGATCGAATTAATTTGTAGGATTTTTTTTTTCAATTTCAAGAGAAAAAAAACAGACGTTCTCGACACGGGGATCAGCAGAGAAATACTGTATCGATTTGTGTGGAGAGGCTGAAATATTAAGTACACAACGAGCCCCGCACTCGGCGCCCTAAAATTCGTCCACATGAGCGAATCTCTCGATGCGTTTCTCGGCTCGTTGAATTTTTTTATCCTTTTGTTTCTCGCTCGAGCTTTTGCACGCGAATCTTTCGTTTTCTTTCCCGATTCACACGATTACGCGATTTTTACTATCACAGTGAATTTCTTCTTTATTTTTACCAACGAGTTTTTTTTCTTCTCAATATTTTCGGTTTTTTCGTCTTCGTGTTTGAAAATATCAAGGGAATCGATTTTTTCGTTGTCGAAAATGACGAATGTACCACGTGACGGTTTTACGAAAACACGTCACGTGGTACATTTGTTTAAATGGTCACGTAGCTTCTCTTCCGAAGAAACGTTTATTATACGTGTCGTCGTGCGTTCGGAAAAAAAAATGCTCACGTATTTTCTTTATAAGGACCAACACGCGGTGTATTTTTTCTTTTCATGCCAAGTTATTATTGTTATTGTTATTATTTTTTATGATTATTGTTACGGAGCAAAAAATTGGAGATCGATTGGCGATGGCACGCGTCGTGAATAAACCGCCGCAGCAGGTGCCTGCTCCTCGCGCGCCAACAAGTCCGGCAGGTGTCGGACATATCGTGTATGCAACGCGAAGCACCGCAAAATGCTTCTTATCGCAATAATACGAACGGAGAAATTACAGACTGCTCGCCTTTATTACGAGACCTTGCGAGCGCGAACGCAAAAAAAACTAAACGAATTCAAACTTTTTTTCTTCGCGTCGTGCTTTGTTCTCGCGATTTTTCGTTTTTCGTCGAAATCCTCGAATGTTTGGTTATGTTTGCAAAATTTTTCTTTCGCTCTATCGGACGTGTTTTGTTTTTCTGTGGAAATGGGAGCATCAGGACGACGGGGGGGGTTTGGGATTTTTTACCTTGATTCATACGAGTTCACGCGTAGACGGCAGCAGTCGCGATTTCCGCTTTTTTTTTTTCTTTCTTTTGTTTCGCTAATGTGACCGCGCGCGCGTTGCTACGAAGCAAAGTGTTTTGTGATACAAAAAATCTGGAAAAAGACGAGATTCAGGTCACGCGAGAAACACTCGACCGATATTCTCACGACTCTTGAGCGCGGATTTTTCTTCGTCTTTTTTTTCTTTCTGTTCCTTCCTCTTCTCGCCTTGTTCGTCTACAATTTCTCATAGGCCTATCTCATCATCGCGCGCGCCACTCTGTGCGAGTGTCGAGCTGCTCTGCGGCGTTGTCGCTCTCTCCCTTAGTTTCTCATTCGCCCGATTTTCCCTCGCACCGTTTTTTTCATTAACGTGTTTATTCAGCGTCGTTACTTTTTCCAACGTGCTTTTCTGGTCGCCATTCAAGAAATACGACGATTGATTGCCAGCCCATGAACCACCAGCGGAAAACTAAGGTCGTCGACCCACTTTTCTGACTTATTTCCCGAATATTCTGATTCCCACCCGAAATCTTTTGCTTTGCTTTTCTTTATTTCCCTCAATTACTAATCCGCGCCGAAGGCTTGCGATGGAAAAAAAAACGGCCCTCGATCACTCGCGACTTTGGCATATTGTTTCTTCCCTCGATAAAACTTTTCGTCTTCATTCTTTTTGACATTAACTGCGAGTTTTGTTGCCGGGCGCGACGAGCCACACGGCCATTGCTTTTCGACGGTCAGTCGCCAACTGGACGGATCGCGCGGCCCCTCGCGTACACAAAGCCCGCGATTGCGCGGGCGCAAAACTACCCTCCGCGGGACCCGGCGCCACTTTCAGCCTCACCCCCGCAGCCCCTATTACCTCCTCCCTTCCCGTTCCCTTCTCCCTTGAGCCTCCTTCGTGTTTCCTCATCCCTGCTATGCATGAGGCCGAATACGTGCGCAAAAATCGCGCTGAACCGCTTTCCACTGTGTTCGTATTCATCGCTGCAGGCTCGATCGCCTCGACAGATGATATCGAACGCTTCGAATTTCCTTCTCTATGTTTATACACATCCAGAAATATATATGCTAATATTTTCGCATAGACGTCGTCCATGTGCTCGTGTAAGGCAGGTCATGGCACCGGAACATACAAACCGGAAGTTAACTCTTCCCAGTCACGCTATTCCCTAATATATTTCAATCCAAAAGAGTCCTCGACG
>JBAJMU010000009.1:3213160-3246891 GCA_037952995.1 Hyposoter didymator
ACTAATTACGGCTCCATACCTGGAACAACCTCGCCTCAACTTTGCACGCTCTTTATCTCGGACTTTATACACGAAATAGAAACAGAAAATCGGTTACAAAAATTTTTAACGTTGAATCAAAACGAAAAGATTATTTTGACGCTCCTTGTTATTTTTTTATTTTTTCTCATCGTCGCTTCAGTTTTTTCTCCGCGGAAACCAACACTTTGCTTTTACACGGGATCGCTCAGAAACTTGGAATCGTTTCTATGTGTGTTGTTTTTTCTTACCCCTCGGACCTTGAACCGCAGAGGTCATAGAACGTTGGATTGCGTTATTATTATTATTCGAGAAACCCTCGCCTGCTGGCAAACCACAGGAGCGCGTTGTCGCTCGTTCGTGATTATACTCTTAAATTAAAATTCTCCTTTCGTTCTCATGAGAAATGTATAATCTTGTGTGTTCAATTGTCTGAATCCTCGAGGACGATTTACATGCTTTTTTTTTTACTTTTTTCAACTTCTTTTCATTCTTTATTCGGGGAACGTGACTTGCCAGCAGAAGGATTTACATTTATTCCAAAAACGAGCCTTTCCACTTTTCATTTTTGTTTTTATGGTTTTTCTTGATTTTCGGGAAATCTGAGCTGCTCCGTTGCTGTTGCTGCTGCTTTCAGTTTCTTTATTTTATTCTTTTATGTGCTTGTCGATCCAATCTTTGTAACTATAGACTCGTGTAAAAACGTCCGGCCGCCCTTTCGCACATGGTCTGCCCCAAGAAACGACCCCTATTTGTACGTCGTCGGCGACCAATGGACCGCCCGAATCACCCTGAATAAAGAAAAGTTTGAGTTTTATTTTAGTTTTTGAGTTTTCGTGATTTTTTTATGCAGCGAATTTGGCTGCTGAAGCGATTTTCATGTCATAATCGTTTATGGAAAATCACGATCACGATAAAAGAAGCAAAAAAGTTGCGTTGCTTGTGTTGACTAAAAAGTAACACGTAAATGAAAATTTTTCCATTTTCTCATTTTCCAAATAATTATTTAGTTCAATAGTTACGAATTATTAGGATTTGATCTTTCTTTTAGTTTTTCTTTTCGATATAGAAAGCTCATCGTGGCTGTACACTACTTCGCTACGTTTCGCTGAACGATACGCGAATGAGATTGAGAGCGATTTTTGTTCAGTCCCGTTGACCTGTTTTGTTGTCGTTTTGCTCGTGTTGTTTTTCTTTTCTGCACGAGACTCAATGCGGAAGAAAAAAAGAAACGCTTCGTATGTAAACAACGAGAGAGGAGGCGGTACGCTCATAAAGCGTTCGCTTACCACACCTCGAGTGGACCACTTACGTGACAAGCCCCTTCACCCTCCTTGTTCAGAGTGCATATATTGTTGTCGGTCACACGGAAACTCGTATTCAGGCACTCGCGCTGGTCTATCACGTTCAGCTTTATGTATTGCAGTTCGTTTGGTATTTCTCCAGGATGCTGTAATAATAAAAACCAATTTTCTAAAAAATTCTTTGAATTTTGCCAAACGATTCGAATCTCGGACGAATTTTTACATCGCAATTACGAATTTATTGAATTTTTTCACATTGTTTTGACGTCCAAAGAATTTCTGCTATTATTTACCTCGATCTTTCCCCAGCCCGATAATACAGCCGGATAATCACACTTTTTGAAATTCTCACTCGCCAACGCTATGGGCTTCACTTTTTCGTTATAAACAATGTCTTTGTCCACTCGAATCAATCCTATGTCGTTCCTAATCAACAAAGCGTTGTACTTGGCGTGAGGTATTATTTTTACCGATTGATACTCGTCCCCACCCTCGTCCAGTGTGTTTGTTCCTGTTACCACAGTGATTGCAGTGTCGTTGAAACTGGAACATGAATTCATCGCTTTTCTATGACTTTTGTCGAACGTTTCGCTGTGGAAAATGTGAATGAAAAAAAAACTCCGAGTGCACACCTCGTGTAAGTGGATATTGGGTCAATCTGACCCGAGGCGTTTTTCAAATCGTTGTATTCCACAAAAATGAATTTTTTTTTGTAGAGACGATTTTCGTTGAAAATTCTCCCATTTTCTGAGTCTAAATTGATTTTTTTACGAAAACGAAAGTTAAATGCCGGTGACAGAAAATTTTTGGGGTCAAAATGACCCAGTGTGCACTCGAAGGGTTAAGTTTTGAGTTTATTTTTGTAGTTTCACAATGACAAAGAAAAATGCAAATAAACAAGCACGAAAATGAAATGATGACTAATTACCCTGACAAGCAATGAGCAGCCGTGAGAATCCAATGTTTTTCGACGATCGAACCACCGCAAAAGTGGCGATTCCTCACTCGCAGGGATACTTGATAAGGAAACTGACCGTCCTCCGCAGCTGCACCACCCACGATTTTAGTGTGGCCATTCTCGGCTAAAAATTGAACAACGTCCCCGTAAAATCGAGTTTAAAATTTCCCAGTTTTTTCGATCGTAAGAAAAAAGGAGAACAACTGATTTATTCGTTGCTTACCGGAAACGAAAAGAGTGGCGGAAGCTTGTAACAGATACAAAGCGAGTAACATATTCCCTTGGGTTCCTTCGAGTACGAAAAATCGGAGGGAACTAATTTTCTCTCACAGTGTCGACGCTCAATTTATATACATTTTTGGGCCGACTGCTTCGCATTCAGGGCTGAATAAAAAACCTCAAATAGGAGAGGGTGTGTAAATGAAGAGACTCGCCATTTAAATTTGGGTCAGATTGTGTGCGATCGCACAGAAATGAAAGAAAAAAGAAACTGCGACTGAAACACCAAAAAAAAAACACACACACCTTGTAATGTATCTCACGTTTACACTTCGAGCTCGCGTTTCAAAACGATATCGCATGCGCATAGATCCAGTGCAGAAGTGTCGTAGTGTAATCGCAGAAAAGGAAGTAACAACAACGGGAAATCGTAGTGACATAGAAACGTCCCGAATCCGCGATACCCAGTGAAATATGTTCTTGAATGTTTCAAAAAAGTTCAGAGGAAACAAAATTCAGGTTTGCGATTAATTCGAACGGCGGGATTCCAGTTTTTCGAGAAAACTGATGGACTGGCTTGAAAAATGTTTTTCTCTAATCAATGATGAAGTTTATTGCATTTTTCCACCTGCTGTTAAAAAAATAATTCTGTCCTATTTTAATTTAAATCGTAGCCATCGCGTGGAGGCAAATTTGCACTCACTAAAACTTGAGGCGACAAGAACTTTTGTCTGCGTGGCCCAGCGGCTTTTCTCGTAATCATTCGGGGTTATTTTTTTTCTTCAAATATGACTCGTTATCCTCAATTCCGCGCAAATCAAATGGCAATACCTTAATTAACATTGAAATGGCGTCGTCAAAACAAAACAAAACAAAAAAACAGTTGAAAAAAAAAATCATAAATTTGACCATTTTTTTTGTAAAAAATCTTGAATGTTCCGATTTTCTAATCATTGTAATCGATAGCCCAGCATTCGCTCTCCGTAAAAAGTACCCCACGAGTTTCCAATTCGTGAAAATGTCCATGAGACAGAACGTTTTAAAAACTCGAATTGCAAATTTGCACCCATGTGGTTATGAGTACGTTAGTAGCCCAGAGATCGTGTGGTGTCTACGTGTCCGAAATAAATGTCAGCAAAACGGAGGGAAATGCTTGGTTGATATTAAATTTTCCAAAAACGATGGATTATCATTTTTTTTGGCATTTAGCTTGCCTAATTGCTTCACGTTATCGAACGAGCACGGTCTGCGAGACAAGAGTGTGACGACGCTTTTTCCCTCAGTTGATAAAGTCAAAATTCCCTTCGTCAACTTGCGATACCGAGAAATCGTTGAATTACGGATCCACAACGCTGATTACCACGAGGACGTTGGAGCAAAAGGAACAGTCCATTTTTGTTCAAAGGAATGAAAGAAAAAAAACGTTGGAAATGTTGGCTGCACGTTCCATTCATGATTTTTCGTTTTATTTTCAATTTTTCTTTCATATATTTATATGTATTTATATATATCATCTTTGTATATTAATAGTTGGTACCAATTAGCTACGTTAGTAAAATATTTCATTATAATAAAAATAAAAAAGACTTATACCAGGCTCCCTGCTCTCGAGTAACGTCGATCATTCAAACGTGTTATGATTCTTGGTTATCGCGTTTTAAACTCAACTGCTATGATCAGATTGTTTCTTATTTTTCGTTGTAGATTTTTTACCACCTCACGTTCATCGACCGACACTAATTGCAATTTTTTTCTCAGCTTCCGTCAAACTATTTATTCAGCAAACCTTTCATTTTTCTTTAGTTCTTTTCCATGTGCCAAAAAATCGGAACTGTGATTAAAATCATATTTTCGTCCACAATGATCGAGCATGGTGACTCGAGGGGTGGGATCGATTGCTAATTAATATCACTTGTAAATCAATTCGTAAGATACATATCGTCACTGTACATAACTATATATATATAAATATGTATAGTATAATTATATATATATACTTATATAAATCAATCCTTAATTTTCTATGTTGTGTATTATTTTTCTTGATCAAAAATCATTCTACGACATACATTTCTCCGGGTACACGTTTCTTTTTATTATTGGGGTTTGTTGTCCTTCATCTCTTATTTCCTGTTTGAATTTTCCGTGTGAATTCTTTCCCGGGTATTTGCTTCGTTCGATTAGTTTTCTATTTTATTTGTTTTTCTGTTTTTTTTTTTTCATTTTCTTTTAATTTTTTATGTACAAATGACAAGCGTATGCTCGTGTCGATGTCGTTTCGTATCAGCTTTATATTGTTTCTTTATTATTTACTACCGGTTTTCCGTTCTCCGGGTATCTGTACGCGTTTTGTGATTTACAAAATTGTGAGTTTTATTCTTTGGTGATTGAAGGATTAAATCAAAATTTACGTATTTTCTTGATTTATCAATTTGAAATGGTGCAATTTACAAATTTCACTGTTTGTTCACATTTTTCGACCGTTCGGTGTTTTTTTAAACGAAAAGCATCGCCGGATTGTTTGAACTGAATTTTTTCACGTCACTCGTACAATTTAATTTGGGTTTTTGTTTTTTTTTATTTTTTTTTGCGATTCAATGACGAAAATGAGACAAAATTAAATTTTTTGCGGATTCTTTTTATCAAACACGAGAAAACGACGTTTATGTCTCCAGACGAGTGACTCGTTCACTCTCGATTACAATTATTCGTAACATTAACGGCTCACACAATTTTCAATTACACTTTTCGTGTAATTTTTGTTTTTTTTTCTGTTTTTTCTTCTTCTTCTTTTCGAACTAACATATTGAGACAGCGAATTTTCATTTTTCCCCACATTTGCCTACATCAAATCTGTGACTACACAGCAATAAGCTAAGGATGAGTGGCACTCGATGAATCGATCAAAAGTAACGCAAATATTAATATATCGATGTATGGGTTTGTATATCGATAAATACATCGAATTACCAATAAATGCTCCTTTTTTCTTGATTCTTTTAGTGCAAACATATGGGCTCTCGTACCGAGACTACAAAATGGAGAAACTTGTTTATTTCGTTTGAGCTTTCGAGGTCAACTCGATCAAATCCAACTCTGTAACTTGTTCGTCAAAAAAGTTGTTGATTATTCTAGCGAAATGATATTCGTCATCGTAGATTTTCCTTGCACGGATTGAGTTTTTGAAATTAATTTCCGAAGCGCGCCCAGAGCCTGAAACATTTTGGCAATATTGGTTCGTTGTGACTTTATCTCGTTCGCTGGTTGTGCATTTTTCATTATTCTCAAAAATATAAATGCCCTCGCAGCAAGAATTTCTGAATGGGAGAAAAATAATCGACGCTCTTTCGGATCGTCTGCGAAAAGTTTTCATTTATCGTCAAGTCTTTGGTTTTTTTTTAGCTTTTGTATTTTAATGGAAGAAAGAAGATAAAGTAGCGATCGCGATAAAAATGACACTATTAAATACTCCCTGTTATTTATTTTTATTATTTTGCCTTGTTCTGCAAAGGACACGATCAAATGAGCGTTTCGTCCGATGAGTTTTGTGAGCTTTTGCAAAGACTCTGTCGCTCGCTCGACGTCGACGTGTGCAACTTAATCGTCGGCATTGTCGAGGATCGCTTCAACTGTCGCATCTCGATCATACACTCTTCACAATCAGGGAACGACTCGTCGGATGTGTCACGTCATTCGTCCCCCGTCGACTCGTCTCAGCAGGAACATTCCTCCGCCCTTGCGAAGTCGTGACCAATCGAATCCTAATATATCAATCACGTGCTAAATTAATCCAATGATTTTCCACTCCCGTTCACTCGCTTTCCAGAAACAATTCCGTGTGACGAAAATAATGAAAATTCGAAAAAAGAAACGATCTTTCGGTTTTTGGGTAATACAACAAAATTTAATACACAAATGTGACTTTTGTGGATCGTTCTCTTGACAACTAGACGATGGATTTACAAATAATTCCCGTGACTGATGCACGGTATATTTTTTTTATGTTATTTTCACGTTTCGCGAAACGCGTGATTCTCCTCAAGGTGATCTAGCAGTCGCGTGAGTGCGAGAGAGACAACTAAAAAGCAGATATACACTTTTCTAAGACATCCTTCATATTTTGAGGGAAAAAAAAGTTACACCTTTTTCTCTGGTGCAAAGGGGAACAACGTGTAACCAATATTTTTTTGAAACATTCGCTCTCTCGAAATAAAGCGTGTAGCAGGATTTTTACCGACCGAGCAAGTTACACACAACAATGTTGCCACGTTAAAATCATAGGAAAATTCGAAATGATTAGAATTTAATGAAATGTGGTGAGTATATTCTTTTTTTATTAAATATGAATATACAAATTTTTTAAGATTTTTCTTCTACATAGTTTTCGAGTAACTGAACACTAAAGTTTACATGCATAAGCATAGGAATCAGATATATATATAGATATATCTTTTGCATGTTGTAAACTCCAATTATTCGACAACTATGTAGATGAAAAATTTGAAAAAAATTGTGTCATCGTATTTGAGGCTAAAGAATGTTATCATCACCAAATTTTATTAAATTCTTATCATGTGGTCGTGTGTAGCGAACCTCCTTAAAACTCAATGACAATAAAGTCGACTGACGTCGATTTTTTTCTTTTCCAACAGCTAATAACCGTTCGATCAGTTTTTCACGTTAAAAGGAACGTCGATTGTCTTACCTTGCGCAATTCGACGCTGCCGGGGTTACTGAGCCGAGCCGGAGGTGTCGTGAACGCTATTTTCTCGTAGGGGATGGTTCCCCGATAAAGCGTGCTGGGATCGAGGCTGAGAGCAGCTTTAAGTGCATTTTTTCTTTTGATGCCATTAAAGTTGTTGGCATTGCTGTTGATAATGACGTGATTCGGGGAGGAGGTACGTGTGTTGGGCGACGAAACGACCGTCTCCGGTTGAGCTCTCGTTTGTTGTAAACGTTCCGAATTGTTCTCGCCGGTCGTTGTGTTAATTTCGACATTTCCGTTCCTCACGTTGCCGCAATCGATGTTAAAATCTCGTGAATTCAAATTTCTTGACTCCACGTTACCCTCGATGTCAGTTAACGTTTCCGGCACGTTTATCCTCGAGTTGTCATTCTCGGATCTCGTTGTCGTCTCGTCAGAGAGTCCCTGGAAAAAAAGTTTCGCATTCGACAATTTTTCGGATTTTATTTCCACCAAAATTAATCGCTTTTCTCGGAGCAACTGGAAAATTTCATTTTATTGAAATTTTTCATTTTATCTCAGGTATCGATCGATTTTTCTGGAGCGTTGGAAAAAATGCTGGAAATTCTTTTTCCTACCTGCATCGGACGATTGTTCAACGCGTTATCGTTCGATCGAAACTTTTTCATCATATTTTCCGACTCGTCCTCATGATGCTTGGGCTCTGTGAACGTGGTCTCTTGAACGTTGTCAACGTCGCACTCGTCACAGTTCCTCGTCGACGGACACACTATGCCTCCGGGTATAGGCCCCATTCGATATCCCGGAGGCCAGAACATTGTTCTCGGTTGCATGTAGCCACAACCTTCGGGCTGCGTCCAACAAATCATGCAAATGTTTTTCTTTTTTCTTTTCATAACCCTCCCAACTCTCTCTCTCTCTTTCTTTTCTCAATAAACGATTGCGAATACGACTTTTCCTAGACCTAATCAACATCGAAATAATAAACAAAAAATAATTAACTTAAAATATTCATCGAGGAAAAAATTAAAATTATTGTTTCAATTGTAAAAAAGGCAAAAATTAACGTGCGAGCATTTCAGTTCGGCGATATTCAAGAAATTCAGAAAAATTGGAGCAGAAAATGCATCCACATGAAAAAAAAAAGAATTTCGTAAAAAATGAAAATCGAGCCAGACGAAGAATTTTTGAAATTTTCACGTTTTTTCTCTTCTTCGCAATTTCTACTCACATCCGGGTGGACGTTGATGCATTCTGTCTCTGGATCCGGCCTCATGATCGGTATTTCTCGCTCGGAAGGCGGCAAAATGTCATACTTTGGCATCGGGTGGTTAATGACATCGGGATCCTGAAAAAAATGCAACCAAGTAGAGAAATAATTCAGGTCATTGGTGGGAAAAGATTCGCATGGGCATTTATTTTGAGTGGCGATTTTTTGGCAAGCCCAAAAGTTCGTACCTGCACGCAGTACCCGATCCTTTCGAGGATCGTGGCAAAACTGGGTCTCTCGTCCGGCGAGGGATGCCAGCATTTAGTCATTAATCCATAAATAGGATCGGGACACCCGGCCGGCCTTTCCAATCGTCCGCCGGTCGTGACCATCGAAATAACTTCGCGATTCGCACATCCGGTGTAAGGCATATAACCGAAGGACATGATTTCCCACAAGAGAACTCCGAAGGCCCTGATACAGGAATTTCCCGTTAAAACCTCAAGAATCACAAACTGCGAAAATTTCAATGTCATTCGAATGAAAAATGAGTTTCTCACCAAACGTCGGTTTTGGTGGTGAAAATACCGTCGAGAAAACTCTCCGGCGGCATCCACTTGACCGGAAGCATAGCTTTCCCACCTTTTTTGTAATAATCGCTTCTATAAATATCTCTGGCCATTCCAAAATCCGCAATTTTAACAACTCGGCCCGGCCCTTTACACGTCAACAGACAATTCCTCGCCGCAATGTCTCGATGAATGAAACGTTCGCTCTCCATGTATTTGCAGCCTTTAGCGACGTCGTGAGCGCACATTATGAGATCGAGCATCGTCAGACTCGTAGGTCGTTTCTTTAAATTCAGTCCCAAATTATTAAGAAAAACTCTTTCCTCGAAATTAACACGAAAAAAAAAATCAACTGTTAATTATTCGGAAGTCCTCCTACAATCGGGCTGAGTTTTTTTTAAATGCATTCCCGTAGCAAAAAAAAAACATTAGAATTGACATTATTACGGTGGCGGGTGATGAAAAAAAATTTTTATCCAAAAAAACCAAGAAGTTTACAGAAAAAATTAATTATTTCCATAACAAACCCAATTTTTTAGCCTGATCGTAGGAGAAGCCTCACTTCCGAATAATTGTCAATAAAATTGTCAACTCACGGGTCTCGGTCTTTCCTCACGTAGAAAATTCTTCAGATCTCCCCCAGCCAGCAATTCGAGGATGATGTAACGTGGATGTTTGTCGAAGGATATGCCAATGAACCGAACGATATTCGGATGATTAAATTTGCTCATAATAAGAGCTTCCATCATGAAATCACCGACTGCTTGGGGCGTGGAAGCTCGTGGTAAAGTTTTCACTGCGACCGGATGTTCCTCGTTCCTTCGATATTTGTAGATGCCCTGGAAGACCTCGCCAAAGGCACCTTGTCCCAGAGGTCTGCAAAGTCGATCGTTTGAGAATAAATGAAAAAGTTTCGAGCCTACGAATCGGTTCAACCGAAGGACTTCGATGTTTTTTTTTGGCTACTAACTGAACGAAGGTGATGCTGTCACGTGGGATCTGTGGCAAATCTTTGATGCTGTACAATTTGCCATCAAACTCATAGTTCGGATTATACTCGGTCAAATGCCGCTCAAGGTCACCGGGCACAATGGCATCCGGTCGATTGAACATGACTTGTCGTTGTCTGAGCAACGCTTTTCTATTCTGATATCGATTGTCTGCAGTCACGAGAAACGAAACAATTAGTAAATCGCCATGATTAGCTCTGGATCGGGTTTTAAAAAATTGAATTTCCTCTTGATTTTTTCGAGGCGAATAATCAACGAGGTGGAAACTGATTGATTCACTTACACAACAGAACGCACAGGGCTGATAATGCGAAGAGCAGAAATATGCTTCCGACGATAAGCACGATCATGAACGTCTGGTGCGCGACATTCGACTCGTCCGCAACTGTCATTGGAAATTTACCATTGTTTGACATTAATTGTTAACAATAATATAAATTCTCAATAAACAAATAAATGGATAAGTAAATAAACAAGAAAAATGAATAAATAAATAAAAATATTGTTTTTCGGAGAATTGAAAGAATTAATAGATTCCTGAGCAACGAAATTACCGATACACGATCGCGAGTCATTGCCCAATGCCCAACCGGGTGGGCAGAGACATTTCGTCTCGCTGAGTCGAAGATCCAGAGCGACACAACGAAAATCACAACCGCAACCGCTGATGTCCGGCACGATGGTCACCTCGCCCGGTCCGTGATCGATTCCAATACGATAATCGGTCTCCAGGAGCCTGGACGACACGTACGAATAACCTCCTTCGCCGTTCCCATATTCACGAGGACCCGTTCTTCCTCCTGGCGATTCAGAGACACGGAAAATTCAATAAAATTTTGGAAAATTCGATAAAATTCCGGAGAATTCGATAAAATTTCGGAAAATTCGATAAAATTCCGGAAAATTCGATAAAATTTCGGAAAATACGATAACATTTCGGTAAATTCGATGAAATTTCGGAAAATTCGATAAAAACTTGAAAAATACGATAAAATATTGAAAAATTCGATAAAATTTTGAGAAATTCGATAAAATTTTCATAAATTCGATAAAATTTTGAAAAATCTAATGAAATGTAAAAAAATTGGATAAAACCTTGAAACATTGAATGAAATCATCAAACTATTTGTTGCTCGAGAATTTGAACCCACCAACGAAACCACCGCCCCCGCCGCCGGTCTTGCAGCCCCCACCACCGCCGCCGAAACCGCCGTCTCCATGACCCGTCGAGTTTTTGCCGCAGCCCCGGCCTCCGCGACCGCCCCTCAGCAACGACATACCCGGTGATCCTCCTCCCGTGGCCCCGTTTGTTCGCACGTTGTCGCTCCAGCCACCGCCGACACCACCTCAACGAAGCAATTGCCACGTTATTATTTGCCGCATTATGAATCAAGCACAGATCACGATTTCACCGGTTCATTAACTTCCGAACGTTCAGGGTCGTTAAAATTCTTACCTGCAGCGCTTCCAGTGATATTTCCAGCGGTGGAGATCGGTTTGCCCGTTAAGAAACCTCGTCCGTGTTGAAATCCGTCGTTAAAGAATTTTCCAAGACCCAAACCGCCTCCGCCAGCGGCCACGAGGACTGGCACGTATTCGCCGGAACTCGTCACCTGATTTTCATCATTTTTCAACAATTTCATTAGTTTTTTTTTCCAAAAGGTAGAACAACTTTTAGAAAAAAAAATTGTTTTTATTGAGCGACGATTTTTTACCGTAAAAATATAAGTCGCTCCTCCACCCCCGCCCCCGCCGTCGGTCCATTCCATGTTCTTGACGTCGTAAATTTTGGACAAAGCTCCGGACATTCCAAACTCGGAACTCGTGCGATTAGTCGCGTGCTCGCAATCGTTTCTCTGGAGCCCGATTTTCTTGGGACACGCGTCCATACCCGCCTGGCCAATGAGGAAATAAAGAGTTTCTCCTTTTTTCAACTCGATGACGCCGCGTACCAGAGCGCCCAGGGTGCTGCCCATGCCACCGGAACCTCGTCCGCCTCTCGCTCCGACGGCGATCAGACTGAATGAGCGCAAAAAATTATTTTTATAAATTTTCCAAATCGGAACCAAAAAAATGATCAAAATTTTTTTATTTTTATGAAAAATCTTTCATTTTTCTTTCCGACATTTGTTCCAGATTTTTTTCTGTCGTTTTTTTGGTTTTTTTCAAATGTTTCGATGCACAAAACTCACGTGTAATAACCGCCGTGAGGCGCGCTCCATCTCTGGACACCCGGCACGTCAATCGCCGGCGTGGACTCGGTCATCGACGTCGGAGAGCTCGTCAAAACCGAAGCTTTCGAAAGGTCTGCGTCGGTTTTGTTGTATTCCCGGGCACATTGTTCGTGCGAAGGGCCGATTCGACCGGTCGCGCCACACGTTGTAATTCTCACCACTGCAAAAACGTGCAAATTAATTTCAAAATCCGCAATGCCCCAAACCGAAATGATGAAAAAAAAAATAAAGAAATTTTCGAACCTGTTTTATTCGCAAAATCCGCATGCTGTTCCGTAGATTGTTCCGAACCAATCACGGGATTGTAATAATTATAATCCTTGACCACTTCCGGTGGGACACCTAAAATCAAAAGCCATCAGTCACCAACGTTTCATTATCAATCCATTCAATTAAGCAGGTGCTATTTCTAGTCCGTTTTTTTACCGATTCCAAAACACTCGGGACTCAGAGAAAAGTCGTCGATCGCTGCTTCTCCCAAGTCTACGTAACCCTTGCTGGCCTCGAATTGGAGGAAGTAACTGCAATGGCACGAATGCAAATGCATCAGGAAAAATGTAAGCCACGTCGAGGCAGGGAATTTGACTTTTTTTTATTCATTTTTGTTTGTAGTGATTTCTAAAATTATTATTATAATCGATGAATAACAATAAATAACCAAAATAACTATAAATGACCATAAATGACCGCAAATGAGCATAAATGAGCACAAATGACCGTAAATGACCGTAAATGACCATAAATGACCATAAATAACCACAAATGACCATAAATTACCACAAATGACCATCAATAGCCATAAATAACAAACAATAATGAGTAACAATAAATAATGATAAATAATAATGAATAAAGTTGAAATTATTGTTTATAATCGAGAAGACAGTGAACTTACCGGTATTTAATATCCACAAGTGGAACGACATGATTGTACCAGGCGTTACCTTGGTTCCCGAAACTCCACCACAACTGCGACGTTTCGTTCTCGTGTGGTTTCATCTGGACCAAATACAGGCCCAACGAGATGCTGCTACCACCGTTCCGATGATAGAAAAACCGGACCTGAAGCATTTATGAAAAATAAAATATAAAGTTTTATTGATTTTACGATCTACATCGTGCCGCCGTGTTTTTTTTTTTCTTAGTTCCAGGATCATGTTTACTCGTCCTTCCGAAGTTTTAAAGTCGGAATATTTTTTATTATTTTAATCACCGAAAATAGTCAAAGTTTTTTTTAAATCTCTTAAAAAAAAAAAAAAAAAAAAACAATAATTATGAAATTCCAGAATGAAAAATGGAGTCATTGTCTTTTCTTTGTTTTTTGTCGTTTTCACTTACTTGACACGATTTGTAATAAGGACTCTTCGGATCGCTCGTGTATGGCGGTATGGGATTGAATATCGGACTCTCGATCGTGCCTCGACTTCCGTAGCGAACTGTTCTCGACAGTGTGACAGAGGCGTAAGTTCCTATTGCACAAAAAAATCATTAGTGACTAAGAATTTTGCACTAATTGACGAAAAAAATATTCAAAACCCTTGAATACTCGTGAAATTTCGATTTTTTTTTGTAGATTCTGTTTGGAATAGTTTTTTGGATTGATGGAGAAAAGATTGCGATGGACTCACCGTTCTCGTTGCGATAAGTGTGATCGTAGCTCGGCCCTGTCCTGATCGCTCCGGTCTCTCCGCGATTTAAAGTCCAATTCAATAATCTGTCTGTCCTGTGCCGCCACCCGCACCAACCATGCTCGAAATTGCATCTCGCCGTTTCCGGAATTTTGTCTGCAAACCATAAAAAAATTGAGTATCAAAATTTTACAAAAAATTGCCGAATTTTCGACAATTTCACATTTTAGTTATTTCGTAATTAAGTGAAGAATCCGTGCAATTTATGGAGATGCCAGAATAATTTTATTTTTTTACCACAGTCCGCCATTTCGTCCTCGCCATCCGCACAGTCAGGGGTCAAGTCGCAAATTCGACTCTTACTCAGACACGAACCGTTCTTGCAGTTAAACATATCCGTACAGTTGGAACTGTAATATGTTGTTGACTCTGCATAAAAAAAAAAGAGTAATCGGACATTTTTGTAAATTTTATAACGATCAAAAACGCTGCAACGGAAAACGAAAAATTCCAACAATTCCCGAACGAAATCAATCTGAATAATGATTGTTAAGCACTTTTCTTTAAAAACCCAATCAAATCAGAGCATTTAATGTGGAATTTTATTTTTTTAAACCTTAAAATTCAAAATTTAATTGAAATCGCATCAAAATTATCAAATTTTCGAGACTCGAAAAAAAAACGGAAAATACACTTTGTCGGTCCTATTAATTGATTTTTTTGACGATTCATCGTTGCATTAAAAAATCTACATTTCCACTGTCACAGAAAAAATGAGTATTCGAACATTTTTGTAAATTTCACAAAGCTCTAGAATGCTGCAATGAAAAACAGGAAATTCCAACAATTCCCGAACGAAATCAATCTGAATAATGATTGTTAAGCAATTTTCTTTAAAAACCCAATCAAATCAGAGCATTAAATGTGGAATTTGATTTTTTTCAATGTTAAAATTCAAAATTTAATTGAAATCGCATCAAAATTATCGAATTTTCGAAACTCGAAAAAAAAAACGGAAAATACACTTTGTCGGTCCTATTAATTGATTTTTTTGACGATTCATCGTTGGATTAAAAAATCTACATTTCCACTGTCACAGAAAAAATGAGTATTCGGACATTTTTGTAAATTTCACAAAGCTCTAGAATGCTGCAATGAGAAACAAGAAATTCCAACGATTCCTTAACAAAATCAGGCTGAATAATGATTGCCAAACAGTTTTTTTTAAAAGCTTTTTAGATCGGAATATTTCACGTGGAATTCTCATTAATTTGAATCTAAAAATTCAAAATTTCTTCAATTGAACTCACGTCCAAATTATAAAACTTTTGAGACTCGGAAAAAAACAGAAATTGCACTTTTTCACTGACCTGGAAAACAATCGACGAGACGAATATCGTCAATGGCGATGCTCGAGTTATCGTAAGGCGTCATAAACTCCAAAAATACCCTGTAAGGTTGACTTTTGACCCCGAGATTGAAAATGCTTCGTGTCCATCTGTGAAAAATGAAAAAAAACACACACACACATGAATTTAAATGACGAAATTTCTACTAAGAATATTGTCGAAGAGAGGATTTGCTGATTTTGCTTTTAATACTAACGCTCCTTTGTTGTTCCGGTAGCGCTCCGCCGTTACCCAACTGGTGTGATTTTCCGTCTCGATAAACATTTGTATCGTGCCATTTTCCATCTCGACCTGATGCATTCCTACCTCGAGACGACACTGCGCACCCGTAGGCGGTATCTTTTTCGACCATATTTTGTCCGAGGCTGAACCACCGAGCCACAAGAAATATCCTAAAATAATAACAGCTCGATAAACATTGTGAAATTTTTGAAATTAATTTAATAATAAAAAATGAAATAAATGAAATAATAAAATTAATTTAATTTAATTTAAGTTTAATTTATTTTTTTGCAAATTCGTTTCCGACGTTTTTTTTTTTCAATCGTTTAATTTCGTTTTCCCGAAATTCAAGCTCGTTTTGAAAATTCCGTCAGTACAAAGTGGGATTTTGATTATAATGTGATTTTGTACCTTTTTCGGATCCGTTGTTATCGGCGAATGGTCCAAAAGGTCGATTCCTCGTGGCGTTTGCATTAGTACGTATAAAACTACCTGTACGATTCCAGGACCAATCGCAATTAATAGTCTCAAAGTCGCAATGGCCAAAAGCAGGTGCTGGCCTTGGTGCGTTGACCAGAGCTTTGAGTTTGTCAAAGCTGCGAATTGATCCTGAGCGAGCACCGTTAATGAAACAAAGGCTAACGAGGATTTTCACCAGGACATTATTCGCTGACTTATTTCGACAGGGACTTCGATCAGCCTCGTTGGAGCTCTCGTCCTCGAGCTTGTGATCCTTTATCCTCTCGGAAATGGCGATTTTCCTCAGCCTCGTGATACCTTCACTGATCATTACTTTAACCTTTATTTTCAATTGCTCTTCTCTTTTTTTTTCTCTCTCTCTTCTCCTCTGACGTCCTTTTTTTCAGCACATCCTCGTTCGGGCGTATAAACGATTCGAGTTAATCTTTCCAGGCTCTCGATTTGTACTTTGTGTTTTTTTTTCTCCTCCGATCTTTGCAAATATCTCGTGATCGTATAATTTTTTAGTAAATTATTTTTTTACCATTCGTCCTCATCGTTTTCGTTTCAATTGGCAAAATGGAGCTTTGCCAGGGATGCTGCGCCTGTTAATTTTGTAATACAGGTTCGTTGCTGCTTTTGTGTCTCATCATCGTCTCCTGGAAAAATAAATCTAATCGTTTAATATTTTCAATCTCGGATCCTTACCGAAACATTTTTTTTCCCCAATTACGAAAAATATTGAAAATTGAAACGGTGTTAACATTTTGTTTGTTTGTTTTTGAAAAATCTTTGGCCTTATTCAAAACGACAATATCGTCGCTCGCATTTCTTTGGCGAATGCAATTCAATACGATTGCCAGGAGATTCGATAGGGAGATTCCACGAATTTTCTCTCGACAATAATTACCAATGGAATTCGATCTTTTGTCTCTGCGATAATAAGAGCTCCACGGTCGTGATTTTCGTCGCTAATTACTTCAACTTCGAGTGGCAGTGTTGAATGTACAAAGGGAAAAATAATTCGCTGTATAATGCAAACACATTGTATGCAGGCAACAACCATGCATTTCCTCCAAATGGTTATTAACTTTTTTCTAAAACTTTTAAACAATTTATCTGCTTCTTGGAATTTAAATGATAATATTGTTTCATGGAAATCTGGGTCTGCGCGATCTCTGTATAGATAGATCTGTCACTATGCAGAACACGATGTGGAATCGAGTGTCAGGCTGTGCATCTCCGGACCGAGATGCACGTCCCTCCCTCCTCTCTCGCTCTCTCTCGCTCTCTCTGTCGTTCTCTCAGTGGACAGGAAATCCACTTTGGAACGAGCGAGTAAAATTGGACGATTTGATACATAGAGCGAAAAAATCGATACACGAGGAGACATTAAAATTGAATCTACACCCATAATCTTGCGGATTCATCGACGAAAATCAACCTTTCCGAATATATTTACTTGAACAAAATTGCTATAATTCAATAAATAATAAATAAATAAATAAGCAAATAAGTAGATAAATAAATTCATTGATAAATAAATTTATTTATAAATAATTGAATAAAAATAATAATAAATAAATTAAATGAATGTTCATTTTCATCAAATTAAATTTCGTGAATATTTTTTTAGAACGTTTTTATAAAAAAATGCATATTTACCGGAATACAACGATTGGAAAATTGCCTTGGGTCAGATTGACCCAATATCCACTTATCGGACGTGTGCACTCGAGGGCTTAATAGAATTTCGAAAAATGGCCGTAACTTTTGTGTTTCATTCCAATTTGGAGCCTCAACTCGTTTTTCTCATTTGAGAAGAATCTTCACCTTTCTAATTCGTGTTTTTTTCATTTATCCCTGTTTTACGATTATCCCTGAATTGTCAAAAATGGAATAATGGAAAAACATGTGCATCACAATTCCGTACAGTTTCTGCGTCGCGTTTCCTCGATTCATGAGCTTCGTTCCCGTGCAAGATTCGTCGATATTGATTAAGTGGTTTTCGCGACACAGGCTGCTCACCGGAGTTTTGCAGTCGAGATTTATAAATAAAGCAGATTCTCGCACTTTTATGTCCTTGCTCGACTGTTTCTGCTCCTGTGGGACCGAAGCTGCACGAGGACAAACGTTTTTTCGAAAAATCACTAAAAATAGTCATTGCAGCAAGAAATGTATCAGAAAGTCTCTTCGAAAAACAAATTTTCGTCATTCCGATCGTAAATTTTGCTGACAGTTCCGTTAGAAATAAAAAAAATTGTCAAAATAAGGAAAATTTTGAAATTATCGAAAAATATTTAGTTCACCGTGTTGGTCAACAAAATATCGAAAATTTTAAACAAAATTTCATTTTCAGTGCATCGACTCGGGAACGACCGCTCAATATTATTGGAACGGAAGACGAGATGAGATTCGAATGGAATAAACATCGAGAGCATCCAGCACGAAGGATTAATCGATGAGAAAAAAACCTGGAGATTGCCTTCGATTTGAGTCCCTTCGCGATAAAATTATCCGCTCGGCAAATATCTTTTTGAATTCGATTAATTATAATTCAATAATCGCTTTTCGCGACGTTCTCCATTGGATCTCCGTAATTCCTAAAAGATTACAGGATTTTTTCCCAACAAGATATTTTACGAATGCGATGAAATTTCGATGAAACGCGTTACTGCCTGCGAATCCACTCGTGGCAAGTGTCCCTTTACGCGGGGGGAGCTTCATTAGCGATCGATGTTAACGCGTCAGCGGATATTGCTGCGGTTCTTGAAGGCAAATCGGTAATTTCAATTTCGATACGATTCAACGGACCTTACCAATTCCCTACCTCGAGATTCAACCTTAATTAGGAAACTATTCCAACGAGCCACGTGGATCAAGCATAAACGACCTCTCACCTTCACCAATAGCAGCAAAAAGTGTCCCTTGCAATCTCATCGATCAAATGGAACATTTAGCAGCCCAGACGTCACTGTTGCACCATGGAACCCCATTCAAGGGTTCACGGGCAGTGGGTGGGGACAATTTATCGAAAAACCAAAAAAAAAATCGCCAATTATTTTAAAAAATCGTCGATATTTTGTTGAATTCGATAAACTAAATATTTGTGGACAATTTCAAAATATTCGTTATTTCGTCAGTATATTTGGTTTTCAACGAAATTGTCAGCGAAATTGACGATTGAAATGAATAAAATTTGCTTCCGAATAGACTTTCGAGAATATTTCTTGCTGGCATGACACAATTTTTGGGATTATTCAAAAAAACGTTTAGTCGAACGTATCTAACAAAACATCGATCTTTTCCAACAGAATTTTCAAAATTTTCATAAATAAAAAAATCTTTTGAATGAAAAATTGGCAAAATACTTGTTCGACGGATTATAAAATATTGAAAAACGTTTCGTTGCATTTTTCGGATTTTCCGCCTTCCCGTTACCATAAAAATAACGTTTCCCCGAAAAAAAAACAAAAAAACAAAAAAAAAACGATAATTATGGCACGCTCGGAATTTTTTCATTAAAATCATGTTCGCAGATGAACAAAAAGTTGTGGTAACAAAAACAAAACGTCTTGGACGAGAACCAAGCAACTGGAATTCGTTGTGCACTCGAAACCTCTCGACGTGTCCATGCGAGCCCTTAAAGCCCATCGTATTACATCCCAGAAAATGCAGAGTCCAAAAACCTGCACATTTACCAAATTGAGAATCCTCGTCGCGGCTCGGTTTTCGTATTAATTTACGTTGCTCGTGGCCTCTGCTTCGCGCGTTTCTAACTTGAGGAGAGATATTCTCTCTTTGGTCTTTCGGTTACGTTTGCTGCACTTCCGGCTGTGTGCTATATCTCTTGGGTATTTGAGAGACAGAATGAAACAAGAATCGTTCTCGAGAACGAGCTAAATGAGAAAGAGACGAACAAGGAGAGCGAGAGAGAGAGAGAAACGTCGTCGTCAGTCAGTTCGCGCCAGTTTTCTATGTATATACGCCAAGCTACAGTAATAGACGCTCACGCAAATACATATACACTTTGATTTGTTCTGGTGTGTCGGAGTAGTCGCAGTGTACCTCGGTCAGACAGCAATAAAACCATGTCGCCGGTAAGATTACTAAAGCCCGTTTCGTCTTACCATACAATTCCGCAGCTATCACCTCTTTCCCTTATCCCAAAAACTTATAAATCTTTACGAATATTTTTCAACGATTTATTAAAAAATCAGAAAAATCTATTTTTTCTGGATTTTTTACTCTTTGTAGCCACACTGGGTCAGGGAGACCCGAACTGATTCTCATCTCTAAAGCCTGTTTCGTCCTACAGTACAATTCCAGCTATTCTTTTCCTCCGAGCGTTGAATCTTTACGAACGTTTTTCAACGATTTATTTAAAAAATCAGAAAAATCCATTTTTTCTGGATTTTTTACTCTTTGTAGCCACAGTGGGTCAGGGAGACCCGAACTGATTCTCATTTCTAAAGCCCGTTTCGTCCTACAGTACAATTTCAGCTATTCTTTTCCTGCGAGCGTTAAATCTTTACGAACGTTTTTCAACGATTTATTCGAAAATTAAAAAAAAACCACTTTTTCTCGATTTTTTACTCTTTGTAGCCACACTGGGTCAGGGAGACCCGAACTGATTCTCATCTCTAAAGCCTGTTTCGTCCTACAGCACAATTTCAGCTATTCTTTTCCTCCGAGCGTTAAATCTTTACGAACGTTTTTCAACGATTTATTCGAAAATTAAAAAAAACCACTTTTTCTCGATTTTTTACTCTTTGTAGCCACACTGGGTCAGGGAGACCCGAACTGATTCTCATTTCTAAAGCCCGTTTCGTCCTACAGTATAATTTCAGCTATTATCTCTTTTCCTCATCCCAACAACTTATAAATCTTTACGAAGATTTTTCAACGATTTATTCGAAAATCAAAAAAATCCACTTTTTCTGGATTTTTTACTCTTTGTAGCCACAGTGGGTCATGGGGACCGATCGAAAAACTTTCGCAGTTTGATTTTTCTGGTCGAAATTCGTTTCGAGATTCCCGCTTTTATTGATTTTTTCATTAATTTTTTTTGGGACGTTGAGATTTTTCAATAGAAACGAGGAATTTTTGTCTTTTTTTTTTTTACGATTTATAAATCGAATGAGTCAGCTGTGACGAGGTGTCTCCGATACAGGGACGCCTTAACCGATGGAAATACTAAAACTATTTCTCCAATATCCCGTAATTTCCGCGCCTCATCTCGTCGCTTCGCTCTCTTTGCAATTTCTCTCTCTCTCTCTCTCTCTCTCTCTCTCTCTCGCTGCCACATCCGGTCACCGAGGATTATTAAATGAGAAACGTTTACTGCTTTTTGCATTTCTGTCAACGATGAAAACGAGCCACTCTCCATTTTTTACATACAAACGACATTCCTGCTAAGAAAAACAAACGAAAAGCCAGCGATGACGTTCGATTCCGTTTCTTTGAGACATTTTTCCGTCTGGCTGTCGGTCGCAATGGCGGAATGGAAAAAAAAGGAGAGGGAAACATAAAAATAAAATGTTTGTGTTTTTGGAACGAAAAAAAAATCATATTGCGAATGAGACCGACGATATTTTTCCAGGAATTGTTTTCGGAAGATCAAAATTGTAGGTTTGAAAATTTGAATGTCAAAAAATGTTGGTTTCGATAAATCAAAACGTCCGTCAGCGAGAAATACTCGAATAGGTTATGGAGGGCCGAAGGCACGCGAGAGAAAGAGCTTTTCAAACAAACGAGTCGTTCCTGCTCCTCGTACTGTTGCGAAAAGTCACGCCTGCCCATGAAAACGGAACGTTCGATTAAAACAATAAAATAAAATGATTCTGGGAGCCAGCGAGCCACACGATGCCGCTCGGAGACATTCGACATTCTCAAAAAGTAAAAAAATCGTTAAAAGCTCTGGCGAGCTATGGCGTTCGATTTTTCTCGTCGCTAGGAATTCCGCAAGGCGGTCCTTTCGCGCGTCACGCTCCGTTGGGTTTTAATATCTGCCCCAGTGGCCCGATAAACGAGAAGAAGAGAATCCAACGGTCCGCGTATAGATATTTTATGGATGTAAAATTCGCGTGCATGCGCGAAAACCAAGGGTGATTTTTGTCCCTTCTCTTATTTTCCACCACCCACTCGATGGACGTTTCAATCATTACGAAATTTACACAGACAATTAACAGTGCGAACTCGATCTCACGATTTCGGCGAATTAATCATTTTCATCAACCAGAAATCTCGATTTTTCGACCTTATTCCCAAAGAACGAAACAAACGAATTTTTATCATTTTTTCCATTTACCTGTGATGGCTGCCGGGATCGAGGCACTTTCGTTCATAGTACTCGGTCCTTTCGTTTTCAAGGACTTTTCTTTCAGACGGACCTTCGTTCGATAGCCACGCTTGGATCGTACCCGCCGATGTGAAAAATTCTAGGTCCTCTTGCTGCCTCGTCGCAACCCCCGCCTTAGTATCGGACGCTGTATCCTCAGCTGCGACGATTTATTTTTCCGCAGATTCGACGATGCGAAGAAACGTCGAAAATGGAGGAAAAGTCTTGGCGCGTGTAAAATATAGAAAAAAAATCAGCAGAGTTGGTCGTTGATGTTGAACAGAGTCATTGCCGTACGAATTTTTCTTGGAATCGTCATTCGATTAACATATTGAATCGCGGATTTCGCTCGTCGTAATAGAAAATATGTCCTTGGACTGCGCGGTGTGGATAAAACGACGCACGAAAAAAAAAAAAAACAAAATTCGTTTAGCGTGAAAAAACACTGGGTCCGAAAATAATTCTGGGGAAAAGTGTTCCCGTTGGCCGGGAATAATCTCTAGACGAAAAAACAGTCTATTTTACTTTTTCCAAGAAAACGCAGTATTTCCGAGCAAGTTGCGAGAAAAACTCGTAGCTTCCGGGATCGAGTTATTGCACAATAGAAAGAGCAAGAATTTCCACTCGAATCACAACAGTCTGTACATCATAATTCATAATCCACTGCGTGTCGTTCCGTTTCGAACTGAATATCAAAAAAGTCGGAGACACATGATAAAAGGAATTTGTGCAGAGGTGTTAAAAAAACAGACGCACGACACGAAGCGTCGAGGAAAACTCGGCGAGTAAGAGAACGCGAGAGCGTTGGTTGTTTTGATTTTTTATATTATGTCGCTCGACGGTGCGTGACCGGATGCCGCGACGTTACTGGCTTTCTGTACACCCCGTGATAGTCCCCACGATCGATTAAAGCTTGATCTTGGGAGCTTGTGGACCACGCGCGCGTAACACACACATACGAACACTTGCACAACTTACAGAACACCGAGAAAGAGAGAGAGAGGTGGGGAAGGGCGAAGCGAACATGCGAGAGCGGCCGAAGAACGTGCATGTCTATGGACCACGAGCTTCCACTCTTTCTCTCCCTCTCTCCGACCCGCAGAGACGCGTACTATCCCTCATCTCCAAACTTGAGGAAAGAGAAACGAATAGCGAGAGAGCTTTTGGCTCACGGGATGCTAGTTTTTCGCTAATTCTTCGCTTTCTATACATCCATGTCTTGCATTTTATTTTTTCCCTCCTTTTCTGCTAGCCAAAGCTTATTCGTCGTACGACTCTCGTTTTACACACTCGTCCCCCGAGATTTCCAACGCGCGCATACGTGCACATACACATTTTTTAATAAATACACGAAAAATCATACATATATCTATTTGTCCGTGCGTACGTACTTGGAGTGCATCCAAATATACATATATTTATGCACATACGCGTACAGAATACATGTCTATATATTTTTGCACACGTGGATATAGATATGTGTTCTGAAATACAAAGCCTATTGCCCGAAAACTCGAAGGGCTCCGCCCCTCTGTGAATATATATAAGATGTACGACTGCGCCCTCGCAATTTTCACCCTCATTTCTCATTTCACTCGTGTCAGCTTTCCGCAGGACTTTATGCCAAATCTGTGCCTACATTCATTCCCTAAAGTCTCACTTTTCGATATAATTAAATATTTTATCGCCATAAATATCAAATCGCTGCGCGATATAATGCGGAGGCGTAATTTTAAATTTTCACGGTATAGCGATCTACGTGGGGTGGAATAGATGGAAGCTCGTAAAATCTTATTCGAGGACGAATAAATTTGTTTTCCATCCGTTTTATTTCTATTATTTATTTAAGCAGGTATTTTCGCTCCGTCCAAACCAACATGGTTATCCGGAAATCCTTATTCAACCTGCAGGGTTTCTATTGCATGAAAAATCGGCAGATGGCGCTGAAAATCTCTCGGAATTTCGAAACTTGGATCGCGATAATTCGTTACAAGTGTAAATTGTAAATATTCCTGTTTCCCTGAACTATCGTTCGTACTTTTCAGTCTTTTTTCCAATTACCCAAAAAGTTTGAAGAAATATCGAAACATCGATAGTTTTTGTGCAAAATTAATACCACGCGTTAAAAGTTCATTTTGTGTCTCGTCGAGAGCACCGACGACACTTAACCTCAAACACCGAGACAATAACAACATCACAAAATGGGAAAACGTCAGCATCAGAAGGACAAAATGTAAGTCCATCGATAAACTTTTGAAAAATGTCTCAATCAGCCCACATTTTCGTCTTTTCTTGCGAACGATCGAATAATCTTGCGCAGGTATTTGACGTACACGGAGTGGACGACTCTGTACGGGGGCAAAAAATCTGGCACGTCCGAAGAGACCGAAGACACGACCTTCAGACGTTTGCCCTTCGATCATTGCTGTCTCAGTCTCCTACCGTTCGAACATCCGTACTGCGACTCTTCCGGCAATGTTTTTGAACTCCAACCGATCGTCACTTACGTCAAACACTTCAAACACAATCCCATCACGGGCAAACCTTTCGATCTCAAATCTCTCGTCAAACTCAATTTCTACAAAAATGCAGAAGATCAGTATCACTGTCCCGTTCTTTTCAAACCTTTTACCAAACATTCGCACATCGTCGCCGTCAAGACTACCGGAAACGTTTTCTCATGGGAGGTGAGTCTAAAAAACTCGGGCAAGCGTAAAATTCAAAAAAATGTAAAAACGAATCGTCGATTTTTGCTTTTCATTTTCAATTGCGAGTCTCGAGAGTTTTAAAATGTGCAAAGTAGCAAAAACGAGCGTTTTACTTGATAATTTGATGGAAATCGTCGTCGAATTTTTATAATTTGTTTTTCGTGCATTTTTGGATCAGAAAATTTTTTCTTTGTCGACAGGCCATAGAGCAATTGAACATAAAGACACAGAACTGGAGAGACCTGGTCAACGACGAACCATTTGTCAGAAAAGATCTGATCACGATACAAAATCCGACCGATCCAAGAAAATTCAACATTTCAACGTTTCATCACATAAAGAATAATTTACGAGTCGAGGACGAAGGTGCGTCAGCTATAAATCTATTTTCTACTTTGTCATGGTTTTTTCGACTATTTTCATTCTTTGGTTCGTGCAGAAATCGTCAGGGAACGAAACGATCCAAATGCGAAGCTGAAAACAGTTTCGACAGAGACGAAGGAAATTTTGGCCGAACTCGAGAGGGACTACAAAGCTCCGGAATCCAAAGAAACTCTGCAGAAAGAAAAAGCAGATAAATTCAATGCGGTTTGTAGATTTTTGCGCGATTAATTTTTCCTTCGTTGTGATAATCTTGAAATTTGAGACACGGCGGTTATTTTGGCTCGTTGATTGAGCAGCAAATCTTGTTGTTTATTAATTTGTGGATTGATTTTGAAATGGACGAATAATGATTGAGAAAATGCGGCAATTCGTGTCCCACGATGTCTCAAAGCGTTGGGAACATTTAATCAAAATTCAATGGACGTTAAAACGAAATTTCCTTCTTAGGCTCATTACTCAACGGGTGCAGTGGCTGCGGGTTTCACTTCGACTGTTATGCCGCGAGAAACTGTCCACGAGGCGGCGGTAATCGCCGAGGATTCCGTGCGTTACGAGCGTGTGAAAAAAAAAGGTAAATTAATCGAAAGCGAAGAAAAGTGTCGTTGCTAATTCGTTGCTTCATCAATCTCAAGTGCAATTTTCCTTTAAAGGCTACGTGAGAATCCTCACAAATTTCGGAGCTCTGAACGTCGAGCTGCACTGCGACATCGTGCCTAAAACTTGCGAAAATTTTTTGAAACACTGTCAGTCTGGTTACTACGATGGAACCAAGTTTCACAGATCCATACGAAATTTTATGGTAAGTTTAGAAACCCTCCAACACTATTATTAACTCCTGGAGACAGACATTTGCCGCACGTACAATTGACTTGAATTTCCTTACTTCCTGATTGTTCGCTCTTACGAATCTGAAGTTGCGATTTTGAAATTTAAGATAAATCAGAAATCATCAATCCTTCCGATCAAAAAACTATGAAATTAGATTTTTCATGTTTTCTTGTGGTTACGAACGTCCTAATGTCCTCAAGGGTCTCAAAGACCCGGTCAAATTGAAGATGAAACGGAAATCATCGGTTCTGTCGATAAAAAAGTACAAAATTAGACTTTTCATATTTTTTTCGTCCTCACGAACGTTCTAGCGATCCCGAGGGTCTGAGAGACCCGGTCAAATTGAAGATGAAACGGAAATAGTCGGTTCTGTCGATAAAAAAGTATAAAATTAGACTTTTCATGTTGTTTTCGTCCTCACGAACGTTCTAGCGATCCCGAGGGTCTGAAAGACCCGGTCAAATTGAAGATGAAACGGAAATGATCGGTTCTGTCGATAAAAAAGTACAAAATTAGACTTTTCATATTTTTTTCGTCCTCACGAACGTTCTAGCGATCCCGAGGGTCTGAGAGACCCGTCCAAATTGAAGATGAAACGGAAATAATCGGTTCTGTCGATAAAAAAGTATAAAATTAGAATTTTCATATTTTTTTCGTCCTCACGAACGTTTTAGCGATCCCGAGGGTCTGAAGGACCCGGTCCGGCTTCCAAAAATAGCAATAAAACAATTTCCTTCCCACTCTGGGTGAAAAAGTTAAAACGATGATAAATCCACAGATCCAAGGCGGCGATCCTACCAACACAGGCAACGGTGGAACTTCGATCTGGGAAAAATCGTTCGAGGACGAGTTCAAGCCAAATTTGATACATCAGGGTCGTGGAATTTTGTCGATGGCAAATTCGGGGCCAAACACCAACGGGTCTCAGTTGTAAGAATCTTTTTGTCCAAAGCAAAAATCCTGGATCCCCCAAAATCGTACTGAACTCGAAAAAATTGGAATATTTTGTAAATTCGCAGCTTCATAACGTTTCGTTCGTGTCGACATCTCGACCGGAAACACACGGTCTTTGGAAAAATAGTTGGAGGTCTCGAGACGTTGAACGCGATGGAGAAGATCGAGGTGGACAACAAAGACAGGCCCATCGAGGACATAATTCTCCAAAGAGCTCAAGTCTTCGTGGATCCTTATCAGGAGGCGGACCAGCAGTTGGCGACTGAGAGAGCAGCCGAACTCGAGCGAATCGAGCAGGAGGCGAAGCGACAAAAACGAACGAATCGCGCAGAGTCGAGCAATATTTCAAAAATTTATCGTTCCGGCGCCGGAAAGTACATCAAGACGAGCGGCAGTGCAGGATCGAAAGATTCTTTGAAGTGCGTCTCCCCAAAAATCCAAAAATATTTTGCATCTTCATAAAAATCGCTCATTACCCAAAAATGAAAAATCTTTCGAAACTTTTTTCAGGCCCGAAAACTCCGCAGCAATCACCAGCGGCGACCAACCGGCGATCAAGAAGAAAAAAAATCCTGGCTCCTCTTACACGTTGGCCAATTTTTCTGGCTGGTAATCACAATAATATATTTATGCTAATTTGTACAGTTGGAATAAATATTCCCGAGAATTCACGCCTCCCGCGATACTTTGGAGTTCGATCCTTTGCTTCCTTGCTGAAGAAAATTCACTAACCGCATTATTGCCACGGGAGTCACACCGGGAATTCTATTTGCTGCAGCGATCTGTGGAAACCGATTTTTTCATTATTCCATTGTCCGAGACCGCGAAAAAATAAGGAAATGAAAAAAAATTCAATATCCGACTCACCGTTGATGGTCGGAACGAGATTAATTTCTCCACATCTTCGGTAGACAATTTGAGACTGAAACAAAATCGTTCACCAATATGAGATATTGAGGAAATTTCTGTTGCTCGAAATTCTACGCCCAAGTATTTTTTTCGCTCAAATTCTTAAGCTTTGGAAAAAAAAGTAAATTTACAGAAATATTTAAACCCTTCGAGTGCACACTGGGTCATTTTGACCCCAAAAATTTTCCTTCTCCGATTGTTTGACATTTCTTTTTCGTTTGCCTACAAAAAAAAAGAAAAATGCATATTTGCTGGATTACGGTTTGAAAAACCCCTTGGGTCAGATTGACCCAATGTGCGCTTTTGCGATATGTACACTCGAAGGGTTCGAAGCAGCTGATCTACTTCGAGGGCTGAAGATTATCGCATCGAGCCAACTATGACGATGAAAAAAAATGATAAACCTCGTGTAATCGATGTTTCGAGGGATAGTCATGCTTTCGTGACGTTTAACTTCCGAGACCTGATTCATTTGTTCCTTGATACAGTGTTCGTAAGCAGATTCAATCTGGAAACGGAAAAATTTGTTTATTTGTGTCGAACGTTGAGGGAAGGGAGTGAAAAAAAGCAAATGATAACCTTGAGACGTTTTGCCAATTTGGCGTCGCCAGCAAAGTGTCCAAAGATTTCTGGGAGCGCTTGAACGACGTGATCGAAAGAGAATTGCTCGTTGGTCAGTTTCAACAAATCGAAGGCGCTCTTTCTGGCGCCATTTTTCGTTTTACTCAATTGTATGACGCGTCTCCAGTCTTGAGGAGATTTTTCGACGCTTTTCATAAGGTCAATGGCTTCCTGCAGCCGAGACCGCGTTTTTCTCGCTTCGTTGATTCTCCTCTCGGAAACGCAGCCGCTGCGCCAACCTTTCTCGGTCAGTCGAATATCCGCGTTGTCGGGCCGCAAACTCAATCGGAACTCTGAACGGCTGGTGAACATTCGGTAAGGTTCGGAAGTTCCTCGCGACGTCAAATCGTCGATCAGGACGCCGATGTAGCCCTCGGTGCGCCCAACCGTCAGCGGAGGTCGCTTCAATATCTGCAGCCGGTCATTGGCATTAATTCCAGGCAATGAAAATGGGAAATGCGGAGAAAATTCGCTCGTTACCTTGGCAGCGGCATTTGCTCCGGCGATTATTCCCTGGGCAGCCGCTTCCTCGTATCCGGTAGTTCCGTTTATCTGACCCGCGAGATATAGTCCCGGTACCTTGTGAGTTTCAAGCTCGATGCTTAATTCTCGAGGATCTATGAAATCGTACTCCACCCCGTAACCAGGCCTCACTACAGAAATATTCAAGTTTCACTTTTTATTGCTGCGTTAACAGATTCTTGATGGATAGTGATTAATCAAACTTTCGGCTCATTTTTAGTGGAAAAAATGAATAAAATTGATCATTTTAAATCATTTTGAAAATTAATCAAACTTTTTGCTCATTTTTAGCAGAAAAAATGAATAAAATGAATCATTTTAAATTAATTAGATAATTAATGAAATTTTTCGCTTTTTTTCACTAAAAAAATGAATAAAATTAACAAATTGCAATTCATTTGAAAAATAATCAAATTTTTCGCTTTTTTTTACTGGAAAAAAATTAATAATTCGAAATAAATTTGTAAACTTATTCAAAATATTAAATTGGAAAATAAAAAATGGATTGATTAATTATTTTGATTGGATTCATTCAAATTTGGATTTTATTTTATTTTTCCAGTTAAAAGTTTCGAAAAGTTTTGATTAATTAACTTTTAAATGAAAAAATTTAAAAAAAAACACAAATTCGGATGAATTTACCAACTTCAGCTTTTTCCAAGCCTGGAATGCATCTGACCAGTTCGATTTGTTTGTCTTGGGGTAAAGTGCACGACAGACCAGCCGGATAAATGAGATCCGAGTGGAGGCCTTCCGGTTCAAGCCACACCTGGTGCTCGGCCAATCCAAAACGCAATACTTTGCTTTCGATACTTGGACAATATCGCGGTCCAGTGATTTCTTCAGAAACGTGCAGGTTGCAGTGAAGATTGTCTCTAATGATTTTGGCCACCGCCTCGTTCGTCCGGGTCATGTGACACGGCAGTTGTTTGTTCGGTTCGATCCAAACTTGCTCGTTCATGAAGGAAAATGGCTCGGGAATCTCGTCCGCCAGGTGCAACTCGCAGCGTGAAAAATCGACCGTTGATTTCGCAATGCGAGGCGGAGTTCCTAGTTTTTTAATTAAACATTTGCTCCATCAATATACGCTCGTTTTTTTTCACGAGAAAAATGCGCCTTCGAGTTTTTTTCGCTCGCCGAAAAAATCAAGAATCTTCAGATACTTGCCTGTTTTCAATCTTCCCATTCGAAAACCAAGTCGTTCCAGCGTTTCGGCCAACGCCACGCTCGGCCGGTCACCCATTCGACCCGCGGCACGTTTTTCCAATCCAATATTTATTTGTCCCTTCAAGAAAGTCCCCGTAGTAACGACCACCGCGTCGCTCCTCACTTTCGTTCCATCTTCTGCAATTTCACATCAAGAAAAAACCTTCAGCATCACAAAATTCAACTTTCCAGATTATTTATTTTGCAAACCAACCGAGAACGACTCCCCGGCAATTAGAATCGTCGTCCAACACGATATCCTCAACGGACGATTCCCAGACACTCAGCTTTTCCATGCCAAACAATTCTTCCTGCAAGTGCTTTTTGTACAAACTCCTGTCAATCTGCGCTCTCAGACCCCAAGCTGCCGGACCTTTACTCCGGTTTATAATTTTGTAGTGAATCCCTGAGAGATCGCAGATCCGACAGCACAGCCCGTCCAGAGCGTCCACCTCTCGCATCAGGTGGCCTTTGCCGACTCCTCCGAAGGAGGGATTGCAAGACATTTCCCCTGTGAACATATTCTGTGAATAAAATCTTCCAAAATGTTGACAGAAACCGGGAAATTACCGACGAACGTACCAACCGTGTTTTTTTTGTGCGTAACTAGCAAAGTTCTCGCACCGGTGCGAGCGGCAGCGGCACAAGCTTCCGTTCCGGCGTGGCCGCCCCCGATGACGACGACGTCAAATTTTTGCTCGCAGACTCTTTCGCAGCGTCGCCGAACGATTACGAGTCTCGAGAGAGTTCTCGGCAAGTGCCGCTCCAACTTGCTCATCGCCAGAGACATTTTGGGGCTTTTTTATGTTGAAACTAGAATTTTTTTAAGCCGCGACGTAATATTCGTTGGCCAGGAGATTCCTGTACAGAGAAACGTATCTCAGGGCGTCTCGTAATTTTGGCAAAACGCAGGAAGCGCAAAGTGCGGTTTTATCGGTAAAAGTCAAATCGGGATAATTGAGAAGCGTCAAAAAATGCATAACAAAATCGAAACAATTGGACGAGGTTGGATGATAATTGACAAGTTTCCAATTCGGCCTCGTCGTCAATTCGTCGAGAATTTGGTCCCAACGCGAAAACCAAGACTCAGGAACTGTCTCATTTACGATCAGACAGTTTTTCCAGTTTCTCGAATCGTTTATCGTCAAACCGCGAGCGTCGAACTCGAAAATCTTTCCCACCGAATTGGTCAGTCCGATGTGCAAATCATCCGAGGATTTGTAATTTTCTAGAAAGTCACCGAACGAGGGTTTGACCACGAGAGAGCAGGGATATTCCGAAGCTTCGGCAAACGGATATGGAATACCGAAGGGTTCGAGAAGGAAATCTGTCACTTCCGATCCACACAGTGGACAAACGTTTGCAACTTTTCTACAAAATATCGACTTGTCACTGCAATGTTTGTAACATATTAACGAATCTCTATTCATGTTTCACGAGCGAAGAGGTTAAGACGAAATTGTGATACTCTTCGAAGTTTTTATTCTGGAAAAGCGACTTTTTTTTCCTTTTTTTCCCGGAAAGTTCAATCGCGAGCGCCTTGGTGACCGTTACCGATGAGAAAAAAGTCGCACAACTTTTCCCTGTGTAACTGTCACGCAAGCATAACGGAATAAATACCAAAAAAGCCTCAAAGAGCAGACGAAAAAAATGTGAGGAGGGAATATACCGAACGTGAGCGTTCCTAACCTCCAAAAACTGCTTTGTTTTCTTTTATTCCGTTTTCATATCGAAATCCAAGGCGGAAACCTTTTATAATTAATAGATATAATTATAGACCTGCTTGGGAAACGCTGTCGGTGGAAAAAATGTCGAAAAAGTTTTTTGTAATACTATCACGCGAACATAACGGAAAAACAGTAAACAAAAAAAAATTCTTGGAACTGAAGGAGCTTCCCTACCAGCCGACAATCGTCGGTGCAATATTTACATCGAGAATTCGCCTCAGTACGAATGAAATTCTGAGCTCCTGATGAGCGTGTTCGCACGGACCGTTGCAATTTGTAAACAAACTCTGAAAATGAATAGTTCATGAGGAAATCGAATGCAAAGGAAATAGAGTCGTTGACTTGACTCGTGCAGTGTTCTGCTAATAATGAATAGCGGGAGGTATAGGAGGGCAGGGGAGGGGGTTAGGTTATCACGCGAGCTCGGGAGCGAAGCAAGTGGTCGCGTTCAGTGGCGCTGCTCGATAGGCAGACGATAGCGGTGAGCAACGAGCAGCACGGGCGGTCAGTAGCAGCTGATCCGCAAAACCGAGTAGCTCTGTCACCAGCGAAGCGGACGTTTCAATCCTTACAGTTTATTACTGTACTTCTGCTTGACCGTTTCTTTCCTCAAAAACCTCGTTACCGGGGACGGAGCTCGTGGTAGATAAAGTTTCTTAGAAACATTTGTTGGACGTGGAAAAACATCGAGCGAGAGACATTCGTGTATACTCGATTTAGCGAGTAAGTGATACAGTATCGAGGGAGCAGAACAACCGATTCGTTGTTGGCTGCAGGGAGAAAAGGTCGTGTCGAAGAAAAGGTCGTGCGATCGTGCACATCGTCGTGAGAAGCAACGCTAATCGAGTAAGTTTCTTTTCCATTCTTTCAGTCTCTCGCGTTCCTAAATATTCCATCGTGTCTCGTTCAACTCGGCGAGCGTCAGAACCCTCGAGCACGATGCTCGTGAAGAATCTTTGATTTTAATCGCCTAGTATTCAAGGAAACCGCTTCTAAAAAGCAAACAAGAGACTCCTCTTCCAAGCGAGTCGCCTTCTGCCAACTAGCTCTTCTCCTTTAACGCTCTTTCTTCCACAAGCCCAAATTCTCGTGTGTGCGTGTCGTAGCTCTCTTGGTATACAGGGACGAGAGTCAAGAGAGGTGACTGACACCTGATGCGTCAATGACTATACCACGCATGTACAGCTTCGGGGCGACTCGTGAGTCTCACCCTTTCCGTAAGATCTCGGCCTTGTCCCTCGGCAATATGTAATACTACTTGCACGTTCGATATCTCGGATCGCGCGGATACACCAACAACCGTACGTTTTTCGATCGTTCCTCCTCGCTATTGCAATTTTTTCTTTTCCCTTTTTTTTCTCACCATTTAAGGCATGCCTGGGTACGTTCTTTAAGGGACTTGGACAATTTTAAGGAGCAGGATTATCATCGATGACAAGGACCTTTTTTTAAATCGTATAAAAAACATCGTCCCAATTTTTCGCACACAAAGACAACGTGGAAAAATTCGTCGAACGTTTCTCGCGTAGTTTTCGGCTTTATGGATTTTTCATTTATATTCCGTACGACTCTCGCTCTCTCTCTCTC